>CAUYLG010003378.1:0-31864 GCA_963573385.1 Cacajao melanocephalus | reverse complement strand
CTCTCCGCCCGGTGATGAAGTTTTTTCTGCTTCTTAGTTTTCCTTTGGCGGACGCCCCTTCCCCGCACAGCTGGACCTTCCCCGTTCAGCTGTGCTTACTGTGAAACTCTCAGTCCTCAGCACTTCCAATTGCTGTTCTCCTTGTGCGGACGGGACCAGCCGAGCCAGAGTCGTCCCGTATACTCCACGCCGAGAAGCGCCGTGCTGGGGCGCCGGCAAAATAGCCGCGCCGGCCAAAAATGTCGCGCTGGCGACCCGTGTGGCTCCTCCGCCGGGAATCCCCTAGTCTGTGGGCAACCAAAATTCGTTTGAAAGTGCGGCGTCCACTCGCTCTCTGCGCTTTCACTGGGAGCTACAATCCTGAGCTGTTGTTAATCGGCCATCTTGGATCTCTCTCGCCTTTTCAGATTGATGATGAAATTAATACTAATTTTTCAGGAATATTTTAAACTGGTAATTTCTTTTTTCACCTGTAGCTATGACAAAAGACTGCTTCCATATAAATGAATGAGAGAAGAAATCATAAAAGATTTATTTCTCTTGGTTCATTTTTCTTATTTATTTCTAACATTCTGCCCATTTACCATGAGCTTCCTCACATTTCAAAAACAGTTGGTCTTCTTTGAGTAGAAATTGTGCTATTTACTTCTGTCCTCAGAGAAAACGTATGGTTTAGTGGGTGAGATGTCCAGAACAATAAGGAAAGTTTGTGTTCTGTATTCCCAACAGAAGAAATAGATCTTCTGTAAATAACTCCCAGCACAATCATGGCAGGTCTCAGAACTGCACAGAGTTATATAAACTGTGAGAAAAAAATCAACAGAATGCTGTTATGCAGACACATAAAGCTCAACCACAAAGTTATGAAAACAGAATATTCAAAACAGTGTTTTAGGTATATTCTCATGTAATTTAGTGTACATACACACACACACATATTGATTTTCAGCAGCAATGACAGGAAATTATTTAGGTTAAATTGGTATAACATGTAAGAAAAGAAGAAAAGTAATTTTTAGTACAAAGCAAAGTTATTTGATTATAAAGTTTAATGAATTATTATGGTATAGTATATGTGATTTCAGTCTTAACTGTGCTTCAAAGTTATTACAGATATATGAAAATTTTGAATTATAATCATAACACTCACAGGTTGTATTATATAAAATTTAATACATTAAAATAAGAGTCACTTTCTATGTGATTTTCTCTCCTAAATCACATTATAATATAAAATAACTACATGATAAATAACTTGAAGGAAAATTTTCAACAAAATGTGTTGCTCTTATTTCTTCATGTGTCATATACTATTTACATATTGCAAGAGTTTTAACAGTGTAAAACATATACCTCTATAAAAACTGTTTCTATCAAATATTTTTTGTTTTTTTTCTAACATATTACTGCCTTCCTATAAATGTTCTTGAAGTAAATTATGATTTTATAGAATAAAAAGTTAGAAAGAAATGTTAGATTCTAACATTTACTGAGTTCACACCACACCACACGCCAGGTTTATTTTACAGAAAATTTACATATTTTTAAAAGCTTGGCCAGGCATAGTGGATCAAGCCTGTAATTCCAGCTCTTTGAGGGGAGGCCAAGGTGGGCGGATCACTTAAGGTCAGGAGTTCCAGACCAGCCTGGCCAATATGGTGAAACCTCTTGTCTTCCAAAAATCAAAAATTAGCCTAGTGTAGTGGCTCACGTTTGTAATCCCAGCTACTCAGAAGACTGAGGCAGGAGAATCACTTGAACCTGGGAAGCAGAGCTTGCAGTGAGCCAAGATTGCACCACTACACTCCAGCGTGGGTGACAGAGGGAGACCCCATCCAAAAAATTAATAAATAAATAAAACAGAATTGTCACAGACATTTTGTGTGAAATGCACTTTTATTCTCATTACACAGATGAGAAAATGAGATGTTAGATTGAAGCAATTTCCTCTTTACCCCCAATTCACCTCGCCAAAACAGAAAATAAATGATTATTCATAGCAAATAAATTTAGTTCATGATTTCATGCAGTTAAAAGGGGTAGTAACCTCTGATATTGTAAAGTTTGGAAATCCCAAGATCACCCTCAGACCTGACACCAAGTGCAAATTTGGAGGTTTTCAAGACCACCTCTTAGTTTGAAAATTTACTAGGAATCACAGAACTCAGAAAAGCTGTTTTATTCTCTGTTAGAACTTATTATTGTGAAAGTATACACATTAAAATTGGCAGAAGGAAGAGATACATAGGGCAGGCAGACACTAAGAACAGTTTCCAGTTGTTTTCTCTTCGTCATGCTGTGTAGACAACACTTTTTCTCCTTGCAATTATGAGTAGCAATATGCATGGAATATTGCCAATCAGAGATGTTCCTCTGAGCCTTCGTGACCAGAGTTTGTACTGGGACTGGGTTGTATAGGCGTGGTTGACCACCTATATTAATGACTGTAGTCTCCAACTTGTGCAGAAGTTAAGATGACACTCAGTGGTCCAAGATCCCCCACCATAGAGTATATCGTTAACCACTCTTATCAGGCAGGACATTCCAAGGGCTTTGAAATACAATCTAAAAAGCCAAGGACAAAGGCCAGAACTCTATTTGGTCAAGGTTAATCTTTTTTTTTTTTGTACACATGTCCTGACAACATAGGTAATGAATGGAAGTATACTCAGTGATACATATTCAAAGATTAAGCAAAAATAACAACAAAGTATTTTATGATTTTCAAATTGGATACTTTGGATCTTCATTGTAAACTATAAAATGATTTATTTCCTTAATTATTCTTCTTAATTTACCAAAGATGATTTCTTAAACTTGAATTTGTCCTCAAGTGTATAACAGAAAGGATTTTTATAAACCCCACTATAAAACTATGTGATAGACAAATACCATTTCTAACTTTACAAAAAACACAGAACCATGTAAACTTTGAGTTATAAATTACCTTATTGGTTATCATAGATGTATCTTGCTTTTTACATGCTCTGACTCACCATTTGCCATTGCGGTCAAATCATGGATGTCCTACAATGACACCTCCATATTAGATATCCCTGCAAAGAGGCATAAAACCGGTTGGGAGGCTTACATGCAGGAAGAAGATTTGAATTGAGTCTGTTTGTATCCTTCCATGTTTGCAAGCCCAATTAGCCCAAATTTGTGCATTAATTTTATTTGAATAATTAGTTAATATTTCAGTTGAGTTCATATTTATGAATGAACAAGTTGTAGTAAAACTAACAACTATAAAAAATTCCCTGTGGCATTCTGAAACAAGATTTTTTAAGATGCATTTTCATATAGAAGATCAAATTTAGAATATAGTTCTTCCTGACTCATTTGTTTTACCCTACAGAAATATCATGTCAGCAAAAATTTCGTCTTCATAATTAAACACTGATCTATTACTGTGAACACATGTGTATGTTTCAAATAAAGTGAACACTTGGGTGTAATAAATCTGATCATATGAGTGTGTTTCAGTTAAAGAATAATACTATTTCACAAAAGTACAGATTCCAGAAAGTATGAAGAGGGTTTCCAGTAAAGCAGCACATAAAAACATTCTACTTTCAGTTTCCCTTTCTTAGTTAGTAAAGAATCAAGGCACAATGGCATAAAATTTGTGCTTTTATTTGTTTTTAAAGCCGTTATTTCTTCTTGTGAAATAATTCGTATTGAAACTAATATTTAATAAAAGTATCAAGTGAAGTTGTAAAACTACAACTGTACACGTATACTCCTATGCCTCATTTTATTTCTGACAGTTTCTTTTATGATGGAGCCATTAGTTTTAAAAGCCATGACTAGTTTCTTTCATGTCTATCTTCCTTCTGATTACTCAATAATAGAAAATGTTGTATGTTGTATTCCTATATATTTGAACTGTGAAGAGAGCAATTATTTGGAGGTAAGGGCGCTAGAGAAATTTCTGGACTGAATGGAGATAAAGTTTGCTGTTACCAATGTCAGATTGCATCAATTTATTTGTCATCATAGATTGTAAAAGGATAATGGATCTTGATTCATTTTGACACATATGTCTGGCCTGAATATAATCTGCAAGTTGCTTCATGCTGCCTTTCAAATTTAATGGAACACCTTGCTTTTTTTTAGAGTGATAACATATGCTTCATGAGTTTTCCCAGATATATGATAAGGTTTCTTGTGAGATTATGACAAGAGACATTCGGTTTAGTACAGAAACTGAGATTATTACATGCTCAACTTTTGTTATTTGGTGGAGAAGTGGAGGAAGTGTTGGCCTTATATCACAAATACTTCAAACTGCATGTTAATTGTAAGTTAGAAACCCTGATATAATTAGAGAGTAACATTTTAATCTTAATAAAACAAAATCATGTACTTGGAATAAAAGGATATTGTAGACCTCTGCCCAGGTGGTATTTTACATAAGAAAAATTACAAAAAGGATTCCTTATAACTTTAAGGCTGTAGAGTATCCATGGTTCTGCCTAATGGTAGTGTGATGAGCTTCTGTACAAAATGAAGCTCTCAAGTCCTAAAAAATAGACTAGAAAGAAAATGTTTCATACATAATTCAAAGTGTTGCATGTATAATTCAGTCTTAAATGATGATCATGTTGGGCCATCCAAAACTGCTGGTACTCAACTATTTTTTAACTTTTATTTTGAATAATTCCAAACTTTTAAAAGTTTCAAGGGTATACCAGGAACTCTTGTATTCCCTTTACCAAGATTTACAAGTTTTTAATACCTTGCCACATTTGCTTTAACTTTCTATCACTTTAAATATATACATTATAGATTTTCTTTTTCTGAAGCACTTGAGAGTTTATTACATTTATCATTTTCTTTTACACCTTTATACTTTGACGTGCATTTCCTAATAAGGATATTTCCTTTTATAACAACAGATTCAGATATTTGTATAATCAAATTCAGAAAACTTAATACTGATAAAATCCTTTAATCTATGTCAGTTCATGAGCATGTATTGTGTTTAATTGTTGTGTCTCTTTTATCTCTCAATCTGGGACAGTTTTCTGTCTTACCTTATCATTTATAACATTAATATTTTATATTATAACTTTAATATTTTTAAAGAGAACAGATCAGTTATTTTATCAAAAATTTGTCATTTTCCTGTAGATCCACTTAATAAAACCAGGGATGGATACTTGTCTACACGGCTCCATTTTTCAGAATTGTCTTTACCCAAGCTTTGTCCAGTTAAGTTTTTAACAAATGCTTTTTGTTTGTTTGGTTTTGTTTGTTTTGAGTTGGAGTCTCACTCTGTTGCCCAGGCTGAAGTGCAATGGTGCAATCTTGGTTCACTGCAACTTCCGCCTTGAGATTCAAGCGGTTATCGTGCCTCAGCAACTTGACTAGCTGGATTACAGGAGCGCCATGACACCGAGCTAATTTTTGTATTTTTTGTAGAGACGGGATTTTACCCTGTTGGTCAGACTGATCTGGAACTCCTGACCTCGTGATTAGCCCACCTCGGCCTCACAAAGTGCTGGGATTACAGGCATGAGCGACTGCGCCCGGCCAACAAATGTTTTCTTGATGACAGTGTTAAAACCTAGATTAAAGTATTTCTTATGAGAAATTACAACAAAATTGCATGATATGCAACAGCTTTCAACATAACATTTTCTCTTTTATTTGTCATCAGTTATTTGACAATAACAGAAATATGTCTTGGCAAATATTTAAACTAAAAAAAAAAACCAAACAACTATCTTGAAGATAACCATATATTTTTTTTTTTAAGACAGGATTTCATTGTGTTGTACTGGCTGGAGTGTGGACTACAATGGCATGGTTGCACCTCACTGCAGTCTCAAACTTCAGGGCTCAAGCAATCCACCTGTGTCAATCTCCCAAGTAGCTGAGACTACAGGCTTGTACCAACAGGAGTTTTGAACACTTGGCCTCAAGCAATCCTTCCATCTCGGTCTACAAAGTGTTGGGCTTTCAGGCATGAGGCACCATGCCCAGGCTCTTTTTTTTCATAATTGAGGAAATCGTTTCTAGAGCATCTATGAATATCAAGATACCAGTACACTCTGTGATTTAGAATGTATCACCATCATCACTGTCATCAACTTCTTAATCTTTGATAATATAGCATTGTTTTACAACATGTAAGTATTACATTTTGGAAATATAAAATGTTAGGAAATAAAACTCATAATTGATGAAATTTTAAAAAGGTAATCATTGATTTCAAGTTTTGATTATAAGTATTTAATCATCCTCAAAGAGAAATTTAGATACTATGTGTATATATATATATAGATAGATAGATAGATACAGATATAGATATAGACAATTAAATGTCAGAATAATTTATTGACTGCCAATTAAAAACTAAAACTACATGTCAATATTATAATACCTACTGAGATTATCATATTAAGATGGTTATTAATTACATTAAATTGTACCAAAAGTGTAGGTGTGGCTTTCCTTTTTAGAACACTGAAAATGAGGTTTATTTAAAAAAAAAAAAAAAAGTGGAAGTAACACTCAGGTGCTGTCTAGGTTCATAGGTTAAGCACCGTTTAATCAGTTCTAAAAATCACTGGGAGCAGGCAAGAAAGACCTAGGCCTATAGTAAACAAAACCTCAGTGGCTAACTCTCTTGTTCTATATAGTTTATGTAGTAAATAATCTATCCCATTTCCTAATAGTTTGCTTGAATATTTAAGACTTCACTTAAAAGACAGAATGTATTATGTATTTTAAAATGTACATTGAAAAATACATTGTAATTTTTACCGTGGCAATGTCCTTAGAGATTAAATTACTTGCTAAGCTGTAAATCTATAGAACTCTGTTTTTAAAAACTGATTAGACAATTTTTAGAAACACAGGTTTCAGAATTAATAATACTATGTTTTTTCATGTCTATGTTTTAAATAATTATAATTTGATAAAGGGTTATTGCTCCACCATATGTATTTATCATCATTTCCATATTGGTCAAAATTATTTTATAATTTTAGGTTTTAAGAAACAAAGTATTATATTAGATGGTCTTTTAAAGTCACAAAACCAAAACTAAAACTTACTATTTAGAGGAGTGGTGAGTTTAACCACTCTAGAAAATTTAAGAAAACACTGAACTACCGATTATAGTGACACGTTTGCCTATATTGTCTTCAGCTTAAACTTGACTTATTCCACATGGTTTATGCCTCCAGTGTTGAAGTGACTATTATTTTTGTTTGTTTGTTTCCTGTTGACAATAGGGTTGGGGTTCACTGGCTCCTGCCCCCTACAACTTGAAGTTGATGGCTAAAACCAGTTATAGTTCTGATCTATGTTTCTCTTCTCTCACATTGTTTTCAAGACTGGACTTTGTTCTATGCATAGAGCATTTTGCAATATTTAGTAAGCCTGACACCCTCCTCTAGATACCTGAACTCCCCTTGATTTTACAAGACCATAGGGATATCTTTAACATATGGAGATATTTAAGATCAAAATTTGTCACATTCCACTAATTTACTATACTAAACTCTTATAACCAGGTTGCCATCTTTAACTTTGCTGTGTATCTGCTAAAAGTACTTGGGCAGTATTTAAAGAGTATAGAGATATTGGAACTCACTGGATAGGGTTGCTTATCGTAGAATATTAATGCCCAAAGTAGAAAGATATTAGTTCACGAAAAAAATCACCCAAATTTACTTCCTCCTTGCTCTTAATAAAGTGTCTCATAATTTAATATAGAATATTTATTTTTGTAGTGTTGAGAAGAGGACTAATTTGGCACTGATGTAAGTGATATAATTGATGAGGGTTTGGACTACTTAAAATTTATTATTATTTTGTGCACAAGCTTTAGAAACCATAGTAACTATATACATAATGATGGGATATATCAAGAAATAAACAACATTTCCAAAATTCAGGAGACCATACTGCTTTTTATTGTCAGAATATTACCTACATAATCATTATGTAGGCATAAAGGTAATAAAACCGCTAAGATAATTATATTTTATAGAAATGAACTGTCAACTCAGCTTCTGGTTGGCTCAATAACTTACACTAAATTGAACTTCAGGTAATAATTACAAACTCTGAAAAAAAAATGTTTTAAGAGAACCAGTAAGTACAAAAATGAATCTAATGGATATTTTAGATCAAAAAGTTACAATATCTTAAATTAAGGAAAAAATTCACTGGATGTTGTAAATAGCAGGATGAAAATGACAGGGCAAAGAGTGTACAAATGTCAATAGATAGTTATGCAAATTGTCCAATAAAGTACAGTGAAAAAAGAAACTGAAAGAAAATTTTAGAATAATTATATTCAGACATGCTGCTCAAGAAATGAGAAGGTTCAAGTGAATTTTTCCTAATTAATACTAAATTTTAAAATATCTGTGCCATTTCATAAAATGTATTTCAGCAATATTTATTTCCTGTTATTACTCATTTTTAAAATCATGATTTAGCAAAATCAAAATGACTTTATCAACTCTTATACACTTTAAAATTATAAATAATTTGTGTATAAACAAATATTTTTCAAATATACCAGATAGCTGCACTGTTTTTTATATGATATTGAAATTGAAATAATTATGAATGAGGCCCAAGAAAACACATGGCAAGTATTTTCAATTGTATTTTCCAGATATAGGAAAGTGTAATGAATACAAAATTTAAAAAGAAATTGATATTTAATTAAATACTTATTTGCTGTTGCAATGCTCTTTGTTTCTTTGTTTTGAACTTTTAATTTTGATTTATACAATATTATTATATTATTATCTAACACAAATAATTATCTAGTATACAGTCTATATAGTTAAAGCAGTTATAAGTCAGAAGATTTTTTAGGAAAAACTTTGATAGTCTCTGAATCTCCTTCCCCTCCTTCCCTATGGAGAATGGCAGAATGTGTTTTTACTTTCAGCTCAAGCCTTAAAAACATTCGCTAATGCAACACCTAGAATATTTGATTTATATTTTGGAGTGACTGATTTTTGTTTGGGGAATCAGAAAAAATGGGAATTGTAAATGGCCAGTATTCTAATGATAAAGCTGTTCTTGAATTGGTGACTGCATATACTTCCAACTTTTGGGGGGATTAAGGGACAGATAAAAAAGGAAATTGTGGATTACATGTAGACTACTCAAGACAGCTGGCAAGAGGTTGTTTTGGATTTCTACCAATATTTTGAACTACAGTTCAAGAGCCCTCAGTAAAAGGAAGCTCATTCCCAGAGGAAATAATTGTAAGTGACTGAGTGGGGAAATTTATGTTTTTCCATGTTAAAATACAAAACTGGGGGTAAGATGTGACCAATGATCGTGTCTTCAAAAAATATGTAGTAGGAGGCATCAGAGAGAAGGTTTAGCTATAAATACTAGCCAAACCCCCAAAGCACATAAAACATCTTATGATAGCATCACTCAGTAAGTACATTTTCTACCTTCACTGCTTGCCTGTTCCAAATTAAACCAGGCAAATCGCCTATTGAGTGGAGAATGTGAATAAGCACTGCTAATTTTATTAGTTACACTTTCAAAAATGTAGTATTGGATAAGAATTCTGAGCATGTGGTAAAGAACTGCCGTAAATACTCTGGTCATGTTATCTCTCAGTATTTTGAAGCCCTGTGAAACCTATGGCTCATTGGCTACTTCTGTGTTTGAGACTGCTGAAGCAAATTACCTGTTTTGATGCAGCTGTCTTCTAAGTATGTAGCTCTCGGACTTTGGGATTGTCTGTGTGCCACTGCTAGGTCTTCTTATTTGAAAGAGTTTGGTTTGTGCTGTAGATTACTGCAAATCTCATTAACCCTAACTACTTTTCTGCTTAGATCATGCTCCCATTTTATAAGCACCTTCTAATCTCATTCCAATATATTGGTGTTGCTACATTAATATAGTGCCTCCTTACAAAAATGTTGTGCTTTAGAAAGTCAGTTTTCTTGACTCTATAACCTTTCTCTTAACACTATACTAATGACTTTTATTCAGTCATAAAAGAAATTTTGAGTGCATGTCTTTTCATTAGGAAGGTTGGATGTCTTTTTCTTCAAAAGCCCACCTGTATGACCTTGTTCTTATCTTATTAAATTGCTACACAAAACGGTTACCTGTACCCTTCAAATTACAAGATGTTAGGTACCATTCTATTAAGCACTCCTTATGATACACTCAAGGTTGAACAAAGATAATGTGTCATGTTTCTAACATAATGTTGAATATTCAAGTATTTATATTTGTCAAGGCACAGTGTTAGTCACCTGAGAAAACTCAGTAGATGTAAGTGAAATATATTGCTATTGCAACTAATTATGATCAAAATTAATGAATAGGTAACTGAATATAGTCATGCATCACTTAAAGATGGGTACATATTCTGTGAAATATGTCATTTAGTGGTTTTATCTTTGTGCAAACATTATAAAGTGTACTTAAACAAACCTAGACGGTATAGCTCACTAAACACCTAGGCTGTATAGTATAGCCTGTTTTTCTGGGTTACAAATCTATACATCATGTTACTAAACTAAATACTGTAGGCAATTGCAAGACAATGGTAACTATTTGTGTATCTAAACATATCTAAATACAAAACAGTACAGTTAAAATATAATATTATGATCCAGTGAGACTATCATCATACATGCAGTCCTGACATTGGTTGAAATATCATCATATGGTTCAACTGTAAGAAGGACACAAGCAAGAGTCAAGGACTAAAAACAACATGGACACTTAATGTGTTGAAGTAAAACCAAAATCAGCCGTGCCTAATGCACAACTCAGTCAATTTTATATTGATTTCTAATGATGATCCATTAAACTTTCCAGAACTTATTTTATTTTTAACTTTGCAGATCAACCATTTGCTCTATACAGATGACAATCCTCATGTTACATTGAAATGATCAGGGGATTCATGTAAATTACATTTCTTTCTTTCCACCTCCAAATTTTATTAAATTTTTATTCTTACAGTATGGATTTTTTCTTCACTTTTTCAAGTACTCCATTTTAATTCTTTTGACTTTATTAATAATTTTCTCTTTTTGTATCTTTCCTATTCATCTATCAAACAATTTTGAACTTCAAATGTTTATAAAGTTTAGCTGTAATAAATGAATCATTGATACTTATTGACTGAACTTACTCATTATACATGAACTTCAAAACCTTGCTTCTTGGCGTCTATCTCTACCACTTTGTAAAATGTTTTTCTTAAAGCTGACCATTGTTTCCTCTTCTCAGTTCACATCCTTTGACTACCAGGAACCATTAACACTACTGATCATTTTCTTATAGTTTCATTCAGTTCAACAAAGAACAATCTACCAATTATGTTTCTGGAGCTAACTGACTCATAAGGCCACTGATTTTTTTTTCTTCCTTACAACCTCCGGTTGCTTTAATAATTTTATAGTTGAAGGAAAATCGAGAATCAAATGAAACCTTAACTTTCCATGTATAATTTTTCAGAAAGAAGGCTTTATCTTATGCCTTTAAGGCTGAAATATGTAAGTATACTCACCGTGATACTTTCATGGTGAGGAAATTGACTTATTTTGGTGGACAGCTCTAACTCACACATTAGCTTTTCAATTAAAAGAGATGAAAAGAAGAAACATTTCTGTTGCACTTGAATTTCCTATAAATATATTAATATTATGATGCTGCTTTATAATATGCTAATTCATATACATTTAATTTTGGTATTACTTCAAGCCCAGTCTCCATTTCTTTGAAGTTGCATGTTTTTTTCTAGAAAAAAAAAACTCTTTAAACACCCTTTAAATCAATATAAATGCTTGCTTCTTGAAGAGATGATGCATATTGAAAATGTGGTTATCATGAAATTTACATAAAATTTTATACATTTAATATAAACTTAACATGGCCTCTAAAAGTTATTTATAGTAGTCCTCATTTAGAGGGATCACATGGTATTAGCATATATTATCTAAAAGATTAATTAAGAAACATTTAAAGAGCGAAACCCTTTCTTTCCTTTTATGGTGTAAAAATCTGTAAGATAACATGCTCAGGAGTGCTATTTATTGGTTGTATAACTTTAATACAATGTATACCCATTTTGCATATCTATGATGATTTTAAAATTTCACAATTATAAATCACCAAGGGCGTTTTCCTATACCTAGCTCACTTTTCTTTGCAGATTTAAATAAATGGGTTATTCAGATCTATAACACACTACAATATTTATCTAAACTTGTGCTGACTCTGCAAATGTCATTTGGGATTTTTAAAACATTCATGTTTAAACAAGAAACCTACATAATCAATTTGCAAATCACCCTTCATTATTTCAACTTTAAATTAAGAAAATAATGCCTAAAAGAAATTCAGACTAAAAGCCTGGTTCTGATCACACTGTTTCCACAGGGGAATTATACTCTATCAATTTCCGTAGGGCATCACTGTCTTAATTTAAATGTGAAGAAATGAAGGATGAGTTCCTAAAATTGCTCTGTGTATTTGCAGAAATGGGCATTTATATTTTTCCTTCATGAAATACAAGTAAAATTTTCCAAAGACTGATCTGATGGTCATATTTTGGTAATATTCATTGTCATATTTTTCTCAAATTTCAGAATGGGAAACTTAATAAAGCCAACAATAAATAACATTTTTGCCTTTTTATGAAGTCTCTTTCTTCAATAAATTTTTTATTAGGCAAATGCTATCTCTTGTGGCATGCAATGACAAACAGCAATAAAATTGGACTACTGAGAAATATCTTAGACCTAGAACTCCACAATTCCTGTGAGCAGCATAACTTATTGAGAACCTGCATTACCTTTTAGTGACTGAAAGTCAAACACAAAGTGATATCCAGAAAAGATGTGTCAGAAAACAGATGGAAGTCCAGAGAAACAATATGCACAAGGAATGGGCAGACATGACACATACTTAAGAGTATAGCTAATGGAGTCCAGCAACAGGAAGATTAGGAGTAATCAAGAATGAAATACTCGATAGGCAGCAAGCTTTCTATAGGCTCTGAGGTCAGACACTTGATTCTAAAATTTGAGGAAATAAGCAAGAGGTAAGAGAATAATCTTCAACAGTAGAAGTACACGGCAAACTACGAAAACAACGCCCAAATTTAGGAAAATAAAAAGACATGGGAATAACAAAAGATGGAATAATAAGGCAGATTATAGATGTAAAAACAAGAAAAGATTCAACTGGGATATGAAGACAGAGTGAGAATAGTAAATTTAAGTTGATGAAAGGTCTTTTGAATATGAAAATAAATGTTTCCTACAGATACTATTGTAACCAGAGACTCAACATGGATGGATTACTAGTTAACTATCAAATACATATTGATAGTAAGAGCTAAAGAAGTTATGTGGGATACGGATTTGAATAAACCGTTTAAGTGAAAATGTTAACATTTTGAACAATATAATTTAATACAAAATATTTGTCTATGAGAAAAATATAAAATATGTTTGTGCTCATGTGAAAAACAATTTTAATTCTTTAAAAAATGTACAGTTGACATAAAATTAATTGCATGGGAATTGCAATTTAATACAAATTGAAAAATATATACCCCATCACGACAATAAAGATAATGCACATATCCATCCTCCTCCAAAAGTCTCTAAGTTTCCTTATTAATCCCTCCTTCTTTCTAATCCCTGCACCTTTATCCAGTCTCAAGGAAAACAGTGATTTACTCTCTGTTACAGATTTGTTCTTATTTTCTAGATTTTAATATCAAGATACTTAAAAGTATGTATATTTTTTCTGATTTTTTTTTGGCTCTGCATAATTATTTTGAGATTTTGAGATTCATCCATATTGGTATGTCAGTAGCCTACTTTTTACTATTGGTGAGGAATACACTATTATATGAATATACAAGAAAAAGTTTATCAATTTACCTGTTAACAGAAATTTAGACCATTTTCTGTTAACATATTAGTAAAATGCTGGTAATGCAGTAAGCATATGTTTAACTTTTCAGGAAACTGCCACACTATTTTCCAAAATGTTTATCATTTTCCTTGTGCGGCAGTAGTGATTTCTTCAATAGGTCTGTATCTCTATTTAAACACTGATTAGAGTGAATCTTTTCAAAAAAACTTTAGACATTCTTTTTTATGTAATTTATGTACAGATTCAACACAATCCTAATTACATTCCCATGTCTTTGCTTGTAGAGATCAACAAGCCAATCTTGTATATAGGAGTGAAAAGGAACTAGATTAACAAAAACAATTTTGAAAACAAAGAGCAAATGTTGAGAACTTTCATTTCCCAATTTCAAAACCATTTAAAACTGCAGTATGAAAATAGTGTGGTATTTGTGTAAGAACAGACATACCAATTAATAGATAAATAGATCTGGATGCAAAGTCCAAAAATAGACTTCGTGTTTATTGTCCATTGATTTTTGTGAGTGGGTCAAGGAAGTTAAATGAAGAAAAGAAACTCACTTTAAGAAATTGTTCTAGTCAATTGAATTTGCCAAAAATTGAGCCTAGTCTTAAATGTAAACACTAAAACCATAAATTACCTAGAAGAAAATGTAGGGGAAAACATTAGTTGTTTTGCATTAGGCAAAGACAGACTTATATATTCACACATATATATGACACTAAAAATAAAAAAGAAAAAATCTAAGAAGGAAAAAATTATAAATCAGACTTCATCAAAGTTAATACATCTGTTTTTCTTATAACACAGCTTTGAGAAATTCATGAGATGGGTCATAGCCTAAGTAAACATATTTGCAAATCATATATCTGACAAAGAATTTGTATTCATAAAATATAGGAAAAACTTACAACTAAATAATAGGAAGAAAATCAATCCAGTTTTAAATAATTGTCCAAAGAATTAAATAGATATTTTACCAAAAATATTTATATATGATGAATAGCACATGTTTTATTGGATAATTTCTATTATTACATGTTCAAAGTCACCAATCTTTTCTTCTGTATTTTCTACTCTGTTGTTAATCCCATATAATGGATATTTGAAAAATCTTAGACATTTTATTTTGTATAAGTTTTATTTGGATTTTTTCCACTTCTATGTCTCTACTGAAACAGTTTAAATGCTTTCTCTACCTTCTAGAACATATGTATTACTATTAAAATAATTTTAATGTAATTGTATACTAAGCCTAACATCTGTTTCATTTTTGTATTAGTTTTCATTTTTTTAACCACCTCCTCACTCCCAGCAAGAACACTTGACTGCCATATATTTCACTGATTTGGTTTTCCTCATCCATTTAATTTCTCTTTTCTCCTTTTTCTTCCTCTGGCTAGTACTTAAACATAAGAATCTTGCAGCCATCTTTCTTTAACACTGTTTTCTTCTCTTCATAATATACCTGGGTAATATTGTTTCTTTTCTTGACCTCAGAGATTTCTACAATTTTACTTGCTTTCTGTGTGCCTAAAAGAAATGTTTTATTCTATCTTCTCTCTGCTTTTATTCACTTTATGTATGCATTTTTTCTTTGTTTCTGTTTTATCATCCATGAGATGTCTATGCTTTTATGTACAAATAGTACTGATTTTTGTCCTTCCAAATCTATTATCCTTCCTACATTTATTCTTGGTCTGTCTACAAGATTACAGCATGTTCTTATGATCAGTCTTATTAACTTGAAAAAGGTTGCTAAAGTTTTCTGTTATAATACTAACACCCAGTTACCTCATCAGTACAATTAGATATTATATTATTTCATTCATTGAAATTCTATTATTTCATTGATTATTCATTAATTATATCATTTCATTCATTGAAACTGACATAAACCTCTAATATTGGACCACACTAGGATTCTATCCTCAGGTCTCTTTGTTGACATTCAACTCCTTTTGTGACATTATCTGGAATAGTGGGTTTAAATTACCCCTTTACACTTGCAGTGCAACACTCAAAATCTTCACTAAATGCCAGACTCTTTTATATGATTAAACTTATGATAGATATCCAAGACTAAGTCTAAAGCAGAGCTCCTAACATTCTCATTGAACTTATTCCTCTCTCATGGTTCCTCATCTGAAAAAAATGCCAACTCCCTCATTCCAGTTGCTCAGACCACAAATCTTGAAGTCAACCTGTCTTCCCTTTCTTTCCCGTTATCGAATCCATCCATCCACAAAATCTGTTGGCCCTAATTTCAAAATAAATTCAGAAATCTATAACTTCTCATAATCTTCATTTCTGTAGATTGGCCTAAGCCTCTAAATTACGTAGTTAAAAGAGAATGTTAATTTGTCTCTGTGGTTCCACCCTTTCTCCACTTCAGTCTCCAGTTATCTTTTTAAAGCATTTATTCAAACAAACCACCTTCTCACCTCTCTGCCTCATCACCTGCTGTTTTTCTCTCTCATTCATTATCCAGCCACTTTGGCTCCTTGCTAATCATCTGCCTGCCATGCTTTTCATTTGGGTATTGGAATGGCTCCATCCCAAACTCATTTCATATTTTGCTTCAGGTGTTGCTGAGGCCTTTATTATCTACTTGTATAAAAATAAAACCTCCAGATGGATTAAAGATTTAAACATAATACCTAACACCATAAAAACCTTAGAAGAAAACCTAGGCAATACCATTCAGGACATAGGCATAAGCAAGGACTTCATGAATAAAACACCCAAAGCAAGGGTAACAAAAGCCAAAATAGACAAATGGGATCTGATTAAACTTAAGAGCTTCTGCACAGCAAAAGAAACAATTATTAGAGTGAACCGGCAACCAACAGAATGGGATAGATTTTTGCAATCTACCCATCTGACAGAGGGCTAATATCTAGAATCTACAAATAACTAAAACAAATATACAAGAAAAAAAAACAACCCCATCGAAAAGTGGTCAAAGGATATTAACAGACACTTTTCAAAACAAGGCATTTATGCAGCCAGCAAACATATGAAAAAATGCTCATCATCAATGGTCATTAGAGAAATGCAAATCAAAATCACATTGAGATACCATCTCACACCAGCTAGCATGGCAATCATTAAGAAATCTGGAGACAACAGGTGCTGGAGAGGATGTAGATAAATAGGAACACTTTTACACTGTTGGTGGGAGTGTAAATTAGTTCAGTCATTGTGGAAGACAGTGTGGCAATTCCTCAACGATCTAGACATAGAAATACCATTTGACCCAGCAATCCCATTACTGGGTATATACCCAAAGGATTATAAATTGTTCTATTATAAAGACACAGGCACACCTATGTTCCTAGCAACACTGTTTACAATAGCCAAGACTTGGAATCAACCCAAATGCCCATCAATGATAGACTGGATAAAGAAAATGTGGCACATATACACCATGGAATACTATGCAGCCATAAAAAATATGAGTTCATGTGCTTTGCAGTCACATGGATGAAGCAGAAAACCATCATTCTCAGCAAACTGACACAAGAACAGAAAACCAAATACCACATGTTCTCAGTCATAATTGGGTGTTGAACAATGAGAACACATGGACGCAGGGAAGGGAATATCACAAACTTGGGCCTGTTGTGGGGGCTAAGTTAGGGATAGCAGGGGGTGGGGGTATTGGGGAGGGATAACATTAGGAGAAATACCTAATGTAGGTGATGGGGGATGGATGCAGCAAACCACCATGGCATGTGTATATCTATGCAACAAACCTGCACAATCGGCACATCTACCCCACAACTTAAAGTATAACAACAAATAAATAAATAAATAAAATAAAAAATAAAAATATTATAAAACAAAGAAAAATAAAACCCTTTCCTAATTCTGCTGCCATTTCCACTAATACACAAAGCAGAAGATAAATTATTTCACCCAAGTGTTTACTTCTATTTCATGTAAGGATATTGCACATTTCACTTTTCGGGAAGAATATACTTGCCTGCATCATTGAAATCACATTTGGCCATTAGAATTGCTTGACAATAGGGTAAGAACAAAAGTAACTGCATTCCAACTAGAACAGAGGTTTTAATACCCATCATATAGTTTTGTTCAAGAGACTTTAATTAAAAGTTTCTTGCACTTTTGAGTCTTCCCTAAGAATGCTTTGTCCCAGATTAGAATTGTTTCTTTTCCTTAGATTACATAATGAGTACAATACGTAGATCAAAATCATAGCTAGAACACAGTCATATCTTACCCTAGTCAATAGAAGGCATAGTGATTTTAGAATTTTGATTATTATGGCATAAGTTAACAATTAAAGCTGACCATATGGGTATATTACATATTTTCCATTGCATTCATTTATTATCATTTGTATACCTCACAATTAATTGTATACCTTCCATGAGAGCAAGGACTTGGTCTCTTTTGTTTTCTCTTTTAACCCAAGAACTGAGAACAAATGCCCAATACATGGTGTGTACTCAATAAGTGTTTGCCTAATGAATTGTTGAATAAATAAATAAACAAATATGATTATTTAACAGAATAATACAGACTCATGCCTACTAAGTATTTGGTAAATACTAAATTATCAAATACTACATTAAAGTTATAATCATCAAATACTAAATCAGAGTTATATGAAGTACCATATCTTTTTAACTTTGATAGTCTCCGTAGTGTAGAACTGAGAGCTTTGCACGTAGTATGTGCTTAATATAAATTTTCTAAATGTAATTAAATTGATATTTACCATCGTTGGTGTCAGAGGATAAGAAATTTCAAACATATTTTTGAATTATTAATAATTTTCTAAAGTAATGTGAATTTTCATCTCTTTACAGATTGTGAAAGATACACTTTAATTGACTCAAGCTGTCTACTGATGATTTGAATACTAATAAGTCCCCTGTAGGCTCATATTGGAAAGATCATGAACCCTCAGTCTTATTATACATTAACAATTAAGATTAGATTTGATTTAATATGTCAGCAAAGATGTACTGAGTACTTATTATATGCAGGCACCATACAAGGAGCTGTGAAAATAATTTAAAAGGTGATTATGAATGCACATATGCTATCACTGCATTGGCTATGCTAGCTGAGAGGCCCAAGTCAAAGTGACAGATATCATTTTATTTGAACTAAGATGTATAGTGGAATTTTTCTTTTCGTTCTTGATGGAAATGAGAAAAGAAAGGATATGAAAACTGTGATTGTATTTGGCATAATATTTTTATTTATTCTGTCATTTTTATTCACAGAATTACAAGAGAGAAAATCATTAATTCACTGAGCGTATACTCATTGAGTGTGTATAACGTTCAAGGTGATCTGATAGGATCTATGTACTAAGATGATGCAGAGAGGGGTTTTCCTCTGAAGAAGCTTCCAAATAGCAACTTATTTTGAAGATATTGTTAGACAATAATATGTTAAAATTTTGTTAGAAAAATAGTCCTGAAACTGTAAGTCACCTAATTAATTCTAGGCTATAGGCAATGAATGTTATTTTTCTCATAATGAAGAGAAAATAGCAGTTTGTAAACTAGTGTGACTGGAAGACAGGTTCCCCCTGAAAAGCTGGGAAGGTCCTGAGATGACCAAATATCCAACTACAAGTCAGTATCAGCCCACATTATCCTCATTTGCTTGCTTCAGTGTGCCATACAAATATTATTTTTTCTATATACACAATAATATGAAAAATTTTGGGAATTACTACTTTAGAGGGTTTTACTCTAAGAACAATTAAATATTTTTTCAAGAAAGTTACATTACATAGTTTAGCTATCTCATACATGTTACTCAGATTTATTATAAGAAACATTGTATAGCAGACCACAGAGGACGGACAACACTGGTGTAGGCGATAGGCTTCTGTGGGTCACCCTGTGTCTTTACAGACTTAAACCTCTGGATTCCTGGTGCTTTTTGCTTTTTCTTCTCCCCTCTGTGTTTCAGTCTAACATCAGATTATGAATTTTTTTTGAATTATTAAATTAGCCATAGCAAATATTTCATGTCATCTTGTATTAGTCCATTTTCACACTGCTGATAAAGACACACCCAAGACTGGGAAGAAAGGGAGCTTTAATTGGACTTACAGTTCCACATGGCTAGGGAGGCTTCAGAATCATGGCGGGAAGTGAAAAGCACTTCTTACGTGGTGGTGGCAAGAGAAAAATAAGGAAGAAGCAAAAGTGGAAACTCCTCATAAACCCATCAGATCTCATGAGACTTATTCACTGTCACAAGAATAGCACAAGAAAGATTGTCCCCATGATTCAATTACCTCCCGCCTGGGTCCCTCCCTCAACATGTGGGAATTTCGGGAGATACTATTCAAGTTGAGATTTGGATGGGGACACAGCCAAACTATATCACATCTAGGCACTTTTGTGTCTTTCTCAAACATAAACATTTTTATTTTGTACATTTAATGTGGAAACGAGTTACTATTTTAGTAACACTTGATAAACTGTTTCAAAGTTTTTACTTCCTCTCTCTGGATATATCATTCATTATATATATATATATATATATATATATATATATATATATTCATTTTTAATGTCCAACTTCAGAAGTGTCCCATTAAGCTAAGTAAAACATTTTTTCTTATTCCTATGAAAACTTTCAAGATCTGTAATATATTAATGTACCTATCATATTTTATTTTATAGATAACATCCAGTGTTTTCCAAAGTTGTTTAACCGTATATACCATTTTTTGGTTTCCTTTGAGCACTAAAGCATTTAATAGGAGTAATAGTCAATGAAATAATGGGAAAACAATATTGAGTTAACTCAAAATTGAAAAACTTTCAACTATCCTAATATTGTTGTTAGGATTTAATGCAATTTCAAGCAAAATGTAATGAGTTTTTATTTGGCTGCAAACTGACTCAATGAAGCTAAAATGTATTTGGAAATTCAAAGGGTCCAGAACAACTATGGTCTATCAGTCAAAAACTGCTGTATTAAAAACTGCCCAAAACACAGAGGCTTACAAAAACGTTAATTTATTAGCCCACTATTTTGTGGGTCAGTAACTTAGGCTGAGATTAGCTGAGTAGCTCTTCAGTTGGTCTCACCTGAACTTTCTCATGCTGCAAGGGTAAGCTGGTGGCTCAATACAGGCTGGCCAGCCCAAGAAAGGGCCAGTCATTTGTTTGCAGTTGATACTGGTGGTCAGCTGCGTCTCTCTTTCTACATAGCGTCTCTTCCACCAGGAGGTTAGCCCAAACATTTTTACTTGACAGTCAAAGGGCGGCAAGGAGGCAAAAATGAAAGTCACAAGACCTCAGGAAACCTAGGTTCGGAAGTCACGTAGCAATGACTTTCTTCACATTTACTTCATTAGAGCAACTCGTGAGGTCAGCTCAAGATTCAAACAGAATTCGTGGCCATTTTTAATCCACCTCAAAAGAGAATCTTGAAAGAGAAGGAAAAAGTTGGAGGACTGCATTAATAAATATCCTCTTCATCGCCTCAAACATTTATCATTCCTTTGTCTTGGAAACATTTCAGCTTTTCTCTTAAAGCTATTTTGAAATACATAAAACATTATTGTTAGCCATAGTCAGCCTATTGTGCTATGGAACAGTAAAGCTTTCTTTTGCTTCTATGTTTGTACTGTTAACCAACCTCTCTTCATTCTTCCCAGCCTCTGGAAACTATAATTACATTTTCTATCTCCATAAGATCAACTTTTTTAGCTCCTACATATGCCTGAGAACATGTGATATTTGTCTTTCTGTGCCTAGCTTATTTCACATAACACAATGACCTCCAGTTCCATTTATGTTACTGCAAATGACAAATTTCTATTCTTTCTTTAAGGCTGAATAGTATTCAATTGTATTCATATACTATGTACAGCCATTGTGGAAAACTGTGCAAGTTTCTTACAAATCTAAAAATAAGACTACCTTCTAGCAATCCCACTACTGGGTATTTACTAAAGGGAAGAAAATCAATATATCAAAGAGATACTAGCACCTCCATGTTTGTTGCAGAACTATTCACAATAGCTTACATATGAAATCACACTAAATGTTCATGAATGGTTAAAGAAAATGCAGTATACATTATTGCATTAAGTTTAAAATTTAATGTAATTTTAATTTATTGCGGCTAAGTAAGAGAATACTCTTGTTTTCAGGAAATAGACATTAAAAAAATTTAAGGATTGAGGTGATGATATATGCAACTGCAACCCCACCTGAAGGTCTTCTTAGACTCAACTAGACATTCAGACTGAGAAGACTCTCATGGCTACCACTCCAATCAGAAGTAGCAGAGCAAGAACCACAGCTTGCCAGAATGAGTGTCAGGTATTGCTCTTCTCCAGGAGTCCTTACTGCAGTGCAATATTTCAAAGGCATGATAAAAATCAGGAGGCTGCAGGAGCTCATATCACTTTAAAACATCTGTCCCCACAGGCTCAATATCTTTCATAATAGTTACGTAAATCATTATTTTAGGGCTTCTGCAATTGAAATGCCAGTTATTGGAGTTACTATAGTCAGAGAAGACTCCAGTAGAGTTTTCTAACATGTACTTAGGCAGTTTATTAATTAAAGGTCATTTTTACCTTAAGCAATGCTCTGGTTTGAATCTTCGCTCCCTCAAAAAATGTTAAAATTTGGCTGCGCTTGAGACGGTGTGAGAAGGTGAGACTTTTGAGAGGTGCAAGAGTCCTGTGAGCTCTGTTCTCAGTGATGGGATTCATGCCATTATGAAAGGGCAAAATTGGACTCCTCTTGCTCTTTGCCTCCTGCCTTTTACCATGTGATGACAGAGCTAGAAGGCCATCACCAGATGCCAGCTCCTTGATGTTGAATTTCCTAGCCTCCAAAAATGTGAGCTCATTATAAATTATTGCATCTCAGGTACTCTGCTATAGCTGTGCAAAACAATCCAAGACAAATGGCTAGTAACACCTTTGCCATCCCAGCATTTATCAGGTTATTCAGAGGAATAATGGTATAGAGTTAACCACAGAGCAAATTCCTGTGCATACAGGAGAAAGGCTTTTGCTAAACCTTTGCTTATACCAATATATTCTTAGGTTGTTCATAAAAAAATTATAACAATGATATTGTGTGTAGATGCATGTTTGTACAGGATAGATGATGAAAATGCAAATGTGCCAAAATAAGAATTTGTGAATTTGGATAAAAGGTTAACTCTATTATTCTTGAATCTTTTCTGTAAGTCTGATAAAATTTCAAAGTAAAAACTTTTTAAAAACTGGAACATAATAACAAAAATAGGTAAATACATTAATGTTTGTAACAATGCAACCCTCTTTTATAAGATCATTTTGACGTTTTATTTCCAAACAACCCAGATTCAATACATTTATTTTTCAGGAAAAAAAGATTTCTCTTTACTCTCCTAGTGCCAAGGCTATGTGCATTTTCCATGGGCTTAATATAAGCTTTTGCCTTTTCTTAAGCATTTCATAAAAGTGAAAATACGATCTCCTACTTAGGTTGTGCAGAATGATGCATTCAAATAATAGTACCACTTTCTCTAAAATAATGTTTATTTTATCTCTATAGTGGTTTGAACATGGTAAATAAGAACCAATTTTAATTATGCAGATGATAAAAACCCAGGCATATTTTATTTTCCTAATTGGTGCCTAATTCAAGCTTTATGCCTGCAATCTAGAAATCATCTCGCATTCTAGACACTTTCACAGAGTTCAAAAGTGTAGTCTACTTCATTTCTCATCCATGAAAATCTGGAATACCCTTAAAGCTATCAAGGGAATGAGAATGAGAACCTACATTCAAGTAGCGAGGCTACTCAGCAGTGAGTTGTACTGAAATGAGATGAATCTCTTTTACTGATACTGTTCCTATATGTCATGGACTGATCAAATATAACAAAAAAAGTGCTATATCACAGAAATAAATGAGGATTTTAAAAATTATGATATTTGAATTTTGTATTAGTCAAGGTTTTCTAGTTATCTTCCTCTAGAGAACCCTAATACAAAATTCAAATATCATATATAAACCCATATATCAAATATCATATATAAAACCTTGTGATCATGTGAGAAATGCTTAATAAACTCCCCTTTTACATAAAGGGGAGTTTATTAAGTATTAACCATCACAAATCTATTTTATAGTTCCACTTACCTAACAATCTTATTTAATAGGTTTAATCATGGACAATGAATTAAAAGCATATTTTCTTAGAATTTTATATTCCTTGAAACATTTTATTAGAAATACCTTCAGTAGACATTCTCTAAGAATCGATTACATTTTAGAATATGAAAAAGCATTTAGGAATAATTTACAATCCTTCTGAGGTACGTTTTTCCTTCCATTTTACAGGTAAGAAAAGCTAAGGGTGAATATAAAGTCTAACCAGATGGGAAAATATGATTTTTTTTTAACTACAGAGAACAATGTTTTTATTATTATGCATATATATTTTATTTTAGCAGCGTAGAACTATACACTAATTCTGTGTAACATAGTGCAGACAAATATCTGCATGATCTTCACAAGGCATAGAAAACTCAACCCCAGCATTCTGGGCAGCCCTCTCAATGCCTATATTCATGTAGTTTGACTCTTGTTTGGTGAGTAAAAGATGTACATTTCTAGTAATTTTAAGTGAGTCATAGATATATTCTGTGTAATTATTTTGTATTCAAATGCATCTGAATTTAACAGTATTACTTAACTTAAAATTTCACTTTGTGTATAGTAACCACTATGTCAACATGAATAACCACAATAGTGTAAGCATCTCACATTTCTAACAATGATGACAAATTAGTATCACAAATATTATTGCTTATTATTCTTACATGAATCTTGTATTGCAGATATTATTTCCATATTAGAAGTGAGGAAATTAAGGCCCATGACCAGCTCAAATACATATACTTAGTAATAGACATAAACAATATTATATTGAAAGTTTTCTAGCCAATATTTTTCCCACCTCACCAAAAGTAAATAAATATTTTTCCCAAAAACCTTTATGGAACAACAAGATGAGAAATAGCCTGTCTTTTTTCTAAGTTCAAACTCTTTAGGAGAGAAGAGTAGCCAAAGCTTTACGTCTTGGAAAATGTCACTTTTATTACCCCACGAGAGATTGCAGAGTTCTTAAATTTTTAAAGCCTTTGCTCATAGCAACTGTGCTAAGTTGTCCTTGAATGCTGCTAAGACTTGAGGGAGAAAAGGTGGCCAGGTCTCAGAGGAAAGTCAATTCTCTACATTCAGGATACAGATACAAGAGTGGTGGTATCTGACTGCTTGAAAGGACAACGGCCTGAAAGTTGAGGAAGAAGCTGTGATTGCTGGAGACTCATCAATAAACACCTTCAAAATCATAGTGAACATACTGGTTCCAAGACTTATATGTGGAGAAAGTATATACCTTAAGCAGTAGAGCCACCTAAACACCAACAGGACAAGTGGACCCAGCTAATTAGCAACACAGCACTGTTTTTCACAAACTAAAGGACAAAGCACTTTGGCAAAACATTCTCACATCGAGTATGTCCTGGGCTCTGAGGGAGCCAGAGTTTAGATTGCTTAATATAAACATCTTTCTATTGGAAAATAGAGAAAAATGAGTTTCAACAGGAGTTACCATAAATGTTGAGCTTTCTTTCCTTTATAAAATATTCATTAATCAGTAGAGCAAAGAGAATGCATTGAGAGAAAAAGTACTATAAAAAGCATGGGTTCAAATTCCATCTCTCATCTGTAAGCCACGCAATAGTTCACCAGTCTTTTAAACTTCCTGGTCCCTCATTTTCTCATTTGTTTTTCCCAAACGAGAGTGGACAAATAAATATTTGGAGATCATTTAGTGTCTAAGTGTAAGCTTACTACAGAATGTAGGTTAGTGTATTAAGAATTTCAGATGCAATTTCTGTAAGATTTTTCAACTTTTCTTCCTTTCTAACCCTGCAGAGTAATACTTACAGCAATGCTTTACATTTTTATATTGTGAAATGTTTTCTATAGTGGTTAATTACATATTATATCTGACCTTCTAAATTATTATTATATATATATATATATATAATTTCACAATGCAGATATTATCATCTGCAACTCAGTGAGGTAAAAACAAAAGATATGCCCATTAAGCCTTAAAGTAATGTCGGAAAGTAAAATCCTCTCATTGTAATTAAAAACTGACTTTGAGTTTTTTTTTTTCCCTTCCATTCTATGTTTAATTTATTGGTAATTCGAATTCAGATTATTTAAGTGAATACATTGATTAATTTTGAAGAAAGAAATTGAAATGAATTAAGAGAAGGAGGAAAAGAAGAAGGGAGCAAAAGAGGAAAAGAGAGAAATAAAGTATGAAAGGCAGAGAGGAAAATACAGCAAAGGAAGGAAAGAAGGAAAGAAGGGAGGGAAGGGAGGGAGGGAGAGAGGGAGGAGGGGATGAGGGGAGGACAGATTAATTTAAAATCCCATATTCTTTGGCAATGCAAGGATTAGCTTATATCATCAACATTTCATTTAAACTTCTTTATATAATTCTTTTGTTTTGGTGATTGGGAGGACAGTTTTCTCTTAAATTTGAGGCAAAATAAATAAAATACTGGAAGTTTTAAAACGTGGTCAGACTTCTAAATGTAAATCTTAATGAAAAGTAAATTAATTGTGAAGCAAATCAGATGAGAAATGGCAAAACATAAACAATAAAATAATAAAATAAACTGAAAGAATAGGCCACAAATCTATTCAATCACTGATTGTGTGCAATACCAAAAACAGAAACACAATGGACAAGTCCAGTGCCCAGTTTAGCTGTTTACTTGTGTTTTGATTACTGGAACTTAGTAGGGCTATTGGTAAGAAAAAATGATATTTTAATTTCTAATTATTTTCAAAAAAACAGAAACCTCTCCATCCTGCATTGTGCTGACCTGGAAAATACATGATTCAGTGATTCTCTTTTAGAAACGATTTGAAGATCTATGAAGCAATGACCTTTGTTCATTATAAAAGGTGGCTATTACTTACTTTGCTAAGCTGCAACTAGTCATTAATGGACTAAAAATGCCTTCGTAAAAACTCTTTTTCCACAAAAGTATAAAAAACACAGTACTTTTCAATGACACAGGTAACACAGGACTTTTGTTTTTTATATACCATCAATTTTAGATATCAAGTTTCCTAGTATGGATAAAAACTGAGCATAGAGAAAAATGATCTGAAAAACATTTCATGTGTCAGTAGGTTAAATCTCCCACAGATAACCCAAGCAAGATTTATTAAAGTATAAATAACACTTAAGAACAATAATATTAAACAATATTTCTGAGATGTGAGAGAGTATATTAACATGAATAACGTTATTCATTACTATTACTAACAAAATGTCATGTCAAAGTATTTCCCATTTATGATAGTAACAAAATCTAAAATACTTTTTAAGACAAAATGTTTACAAGATTTACAAAGAATGTTGTTAAAGAACATAAAATGTGAACAATATCGCATATGGCTGGAGGGGATATTTAAAAGTGTAAAGATTTTCATTTTCCCTATTTATTATGGAAGATTAACACAGTTTCAATGAGAATCTTTCTAGGCTTATATTGTTATTTTTACCTTGATGGATTAATAATCAGATTGATACATGTTTGTGAATAGCAAAAAATTTTGAAAAGGAAGAAAACATACACGTCATGCATTAAAATAAATTTTAAGGCTGGGCACAATGGCTCAGGCCTGTAATCTCAGCACTTTGGGAAGCCTACGTGGGTGGATCACTTGAGGTCAGGAGTTCGAGACCAACCTGGCCAACATGACCAAACCCTGTCTCTACTAAAAATACAAAATTAGCCAGGCATAGTATCTCATACCTGTAACCCAGCCACTCAGGAGGCTGAGGCACAAGAATCGCTTGAACTCAGGAAGCAGAGGTTGCAGTGAGCAGAGATCACACCACCATACTCCAGTGTGGGTGACAGAGTGAAACTCTGTATCCAAAATAATTAATTAATTAATTAATTTTAAAAATAAAATAAATTTTAAAATTTCAGGAGTTAAAACAGTTGATTTGCGAGGTACAGGGAAATAGTAGACAAAAAAGAAACAGGAGTTTCCAAAAGCATGATGTTGAGATAGGACTTCTTAAAAACATATTTTATGTGATAGTTATAAAAGAAAAAGTGACATGACATCATGTTGTCAATATTTGTTGCAGACATGGAGAGTAGGTACAGGAAATGAAATCACTGACCTGTAAATCCACGCCAGTGAAAGTAACGTTGGCAACATAAAACTCAAACATTGAATCTTGGGTTTTATGTACCATGGATTATACAACACCTCAAGGTTTGTGTGACAAATTGTTAATGTAATCAAGATGAATTAAGTAAAATCTCATTGCTTTAAATTGAATTCCCACAGATGGGAACAAGGATTTGAACACACGTACTGGATTTGAGAAGTGACTACCGGAAACACTGCTAAGACATTGGGAAGGTGAGATAAAGCAGGAAAGGAAACCAACACAGGTGACTGAAGAACAGATTTCTGCTGAGACTCAATCCTACTAGGGACTTTCAGAGAAAATGAATGTAATCTGACTTTGAGTTTTCCCAGTCTCGGGTAACTAGGAGGTATTTACTCATTACCTCCCATCTGCGATTTATTAGAAATACCTCCAGGATTAACTCCCTGGAACCTCTGGTTTGCTTTACATGTGAACTGAGAATGATTTTGTAGACGGCAAAAGACCTTGGCAGAGAAGTGTTGGTGTTTTCAGGAGAAGCCATAAACAAGTGAAAAACATGATTTTATGCGACATAAAAGGGGCAACACATGAAGGTTCGGTATCTGCTGAGGAATGTAGGCAGGACATGGACAGATACTGTACACTGTTACTTTGTTGATATTTAGAACCCAAACAAAGCACTCATTATCCAGTCATTGTCACAGCGTCCAGTGGAATCAAGA
This sequence comes from Cacajao melanocephalus, assembly GCA_963573385.1. Lineage (NCBI taxonomy): Eukaryota > Metazoa > Chordata > Mammalia > Primates > Pitheciidae > Cacajao > Cacajao melanocephalus. The sequence continues at coordinate 2,972 of CAUYLG010003378.1, read as the reverse complement.
ACATTCCCACAAAGGGAAACAGCTTCTGGGAGCTTGGGAAAAGAAGTTCAACTCATAGAAATTTTGTCTTTGTGCTGAAGTGATGCTTCAAGTGAGTGTTAGAACTGGTTCATTAGATTTTTAAAGGGCAATAGTATGATTAGTTCATAATAATATATCTCTATTATTCTTGCTTCTCAAATCTATTTTTCTTCCTATAAAATTACTCAGATTTTCTTCCCATTTTACTGTCATGAAGCTCAAGGAGTGGTTCATGAAGTTTAAGGGGATTGAAAAGAGTCCAGCCAGCGATATCTCATGACCCAGGCCATGTGTGCTTTGGGAATGAGCGTTAGACCCAATTCAAGTCAATAATAACTAATTCCAAGACTTTTGTGCAAACTATAGAAATAATCGTCTTCTTTCCGCTGGTTTTAAACCTCGAGGCCATTAACTAATGCTTTATTAACCAGTTGACATAGGTCTAAAAATAAAGACAAGGCAAAACTAAGACAGAAATAAACAAACAAATATAAAAAGAAAACAAAACAAAACAGATTCTGATGACCTTGTTTGAAAACTGAGATGAAGACCACTTGAACTTTGAGATGAAGATTAGACTGAGGTCAGACCAACCACTGGGCTTTCAAGTGCTAGGAGCCAATAATGCTATTTATATGGCTAAACAGTTTAAATTGAGTTTTAAATTAGTCTGATATATAATATTACTATATGGGAGACAATACATTTAGCTCTATTCTTGCACCATAAGGTTAAAAATTTCTATTTATTCAATTTCTAAATCAAAGATTGAATGATGATTCAAATTTAGACCTCCCAAACAACTAAAGACAAACTAAAAACTATTTCAAAGCAAACCCCCCCAAAAGAGTGCCTCTCTATGTATATGTATATATATGAATAGGTCTGTAATTATAATGTGTGAAAACCTCTTTTTTGCCTGACCTGGAAGATAGTAAACTAAGGGAAAATATTATATTGTTAAGGTTATTAAGCTTCAGAAAATACTATGGATATGTCTGAAAGGCATTTACCACATTGAAGGTAATATTTGAAAAGACAAAGCATTTTCTAGTGCATTTTTTTTTGCACTAGAAAAACAAGAGCCCCAACAAATGAAGAAAACTTGACTAAATATGAAAGTGGATAACTTATATTAAAAGAAACAAAATTATGGATAATAATATAATAGATACCAATCTAACTAATAATTAACCAATTAATTAAATAAATGAAAATATTTGTAAAAGCAATCTGATCTTTGGACATTAAAAAATATTAACAACACTGGATTAAGACAGAATTTAATTTTTAAAAAGCATATAATTTCCAGAGGCAATAGCTATTTTTATGATCTACTGTAAACACTTGGAACAAATTAATAATATAAATCAAAATATAAAATATAACCAGTGGAACATTTTTATATTTAAATATTGTTATATGGAATTATTTACAATAATTACAAAATCTTCATTCCATATTGTTGGTAATATAAAAAATAAAAGCAGCAAATGCTAGTCAATAGACAATTTTGCCATTAATTGTGGTGTTTTCAATGAACTACTCTTTAATATTTAAAGTCATAGATTTATATGTACTTTAAGGTAAAATTTACAACAGAGTAGGAAATAAAACACAAAGCCAATAGCATGGTATTAATTTTAGTATAGTATAATTGTAACAAAATAATATTTGCTTATCTATGAATATAAAATCAGAAAATACAGGCAAGAGACAATAGTAACTGTGAAAAATCCAGGAATATACCATGCAATAAATAATTGTGATTATTTGTGGGTTATAAGATTATAGCAGCCAGATGCAGTGGCTCACACTAGTAATCCCAGCATTTGGGAGGGCAACGAGGGCAGATCATTTGAGTCCAGGAGTTTGAGACCAGGCTGAACAACATGGTGAAACTACATCTCTACAAAAAATATTAAAATCAGCCGGGCATGGTGGCTTACTGTAGTCCTAGGTACTTAGGAGGCTGAGGCAGAAAGATCACTTGAGCCTGGAAGGTGGAGGTTGCAGTGAGCCAAGATTGTGCCATTGCACTCTAGCCTTTGGCAGCAGAGTGAGACTCTGTCTCAAAGAAAAACAAAAACAAACAAAAAAAAGAAAAGGTTAGAGCATACTTTGATCTTTTATATGATATAGTGCATGTATGCATTACAATTTTTATAACTAGCAGATGACATTTTTAATAATCAGAAATAAATTACATAATTAATTATAAACAGGAAGTAAAGAGGATTTGAGCCCTTGCCAAATTAACAATAAATAAACAGCATACTTCCTTTTTACAGAAAGAACAGATGCCTTAGTGTTACAATTGAATATAATTATATAGTGACTATTTGCCCTTTCCCCAAAATTATAGGATCCTTGAGAGTTGGGACAGAAAAAAAATTAATATATGTAAACCAAAGCATCAATTCAAGTATTTGATTCACATAGGCAGCAAAGTATTCCATTACAAATTACATACATGAAATTTAATTGGAAGATTTGATAAATATTCAATAATTATATTTTACCTGGCATTCTTATCAAATAATTCACAACTTTTAAAAATCCTTCCTTTCTTCTTCCTTCCTTCATCCCTCCCTCCCTTCCTCTCTTCCTCCCTTGCTGGTATTTTGGGGGCTGGCAATAGGTAAATGCTTAAGATATAAATAGTATGTCCTTAAATGAAGATATTTTAAAATTACTTTTGTTAATATTTTCCTTCCCGTTGACTCTTTTCTGTAAGTATTCGTATAATCAAATTGGTATCTGTTATTCCTTGGTTTCCTGCTTCACAGTCTTCCCATTCAAGCATACACGGTCTTATTTACTCAAATGAACATTTGAATTAGAAAAAGAATATAGTCTCAGCAATGCTGCCTGTGTTATTTCTTCAGTTTGAAGTAGACAGAAACTGGCTTTTAATATTTAACTGTGAAAGCAGAGTCCCTCTGTCAAGT
>CAUYLG010003377.1:0-15675 GCA_963573385.1 Cacajao melanocephalus | reverse complement strand
CCCGTGTGGCTCCTCCACCGGGAATCTCCTAGTCTGTGGGCAACAAAAATTCGTCTGAAAGTGCGGCGTCCACTCGCTCTCTGCGCTTTCACTGGGAGCTACAATCCTGAGCTGTTGTTAATTGGCCATCTTGGATCTCTCTCCGTGTCTTCTTAATAAAATGATTTCTTTCCCTTTGGGTAGATACCCAATAGTGGGATTACTAAAGGGAAGGATAGCTCTATTTTTAGTCATCTGAAAATCTGCATACTGTTTGCCATAGAGGTTGTACTAATTTACATTCCCACTAACTGTGTGCAAGCATTCCCTTTTCTCCACATCCTTGCCAACATTTGTTTTTTAACTTTTTAGTAATAGCCATTCTGACTGGTATAAAATGGTATCTCATTATGGCTTTAATTCATATTTCTCTGATGATTAGTGATGCTGAGCATTCTTTCACCTGTTTCTTTGGCCACTTGCGTGTCTTCTTTTGAAAAATATCTGTTTATGTCTTTTACCAATTTTTTAATGGAATTATTTTTTTCCCTGCATTGTTTTAATTCCTTGTAGATTCTCTCTGCCCTTTGTCAGATGTGTTGTTTCCAAATACTTCCTGCTATTCCATAGATTGCCTGTGACTCTATTATTTCTTTTGCTGTGCAGAAGGTCTTCAGTTCAATTAAGTCCCATTTTTTAATTTTTGTTTTTGTTGTGTTTCCTTTTGAGGATGTAGACATAAATTATTTGCCTAGACCAATGTCCAAAAGAGTTTTTCCCAAATTTTCTTCTAGGATTTTTATAGTTTCAGGTCTTACATTTAACATATTAATCCATCTTGAATTAATTTCTGTATATGGTGATAGATATGGGTATAGTTTCATTCTTCCACATACAGCTATCCAATTTCCCAGCACCATTTATTAAATGATGTGTCATTTCACTAGCATATATTCTTGTCAACTTTGTCAAAGATGAGTTCGCTATAGATATGTGGCTTTATTTTTGGGTTTTCTGTTCCATTGATCTATGTGTCTATTTTTATATACAGGTTGTTTTTAAATAAATTATCCTGATGAAAGTTGTGGTTATCTGTCTTGCCCATTCATCCCACAAGATACACATGACAGAAAGGCCACAGATAAAATATCTGAATTTTTCTGTACTGTGTGTTATGACCACATCTGTTAAAATTTTAAAACATCTTTCCCCTTTCTTTATAGATGTGTTTCTGCAGAACTCAATATGAGAAATAAGAAGATGCTGATTAAGCTCCTGGGAGAATTACACTGATTGTGTACAGTCTAGGTGCAAAAGATAATTCATTTTACAGCATCCCAAATTCCAAAGGCAATTTCATCATTATTATTATCAAACAATTTTTGCTTCAGGGCAGTCCTAGAGAACATTTGGTCACTCCATCATTATAGCACAGCCAGAGAGTGGACTCCTGAAAAACAGTCAGAAATAAGGAATGCATTCCAATGTTAAGCAGGCACTGGCATGTTACCAAAGAATGGCACTGGTAATAACAAAATACCATTTTTCTTGTATCTTGAACATGGGTCTTACCTTGGATGCCACATTTTTTTCTTGGGAATCCTTTCTAGACCTTCCCAACTCTATTTTTCTCAGTGTCTTCGGGGATCCTCCACTAGATTTCCAGGTCATCCTCTGTTTTTTTTTTTTTTTCTATAGTAGTAATTACTATTATTCATAAGAAATTTTCTAAAGATATTAAATAGAAGCTGGGCTGAAGGTGGCTATATCTGTCTTCCTTATTATCTCCAGAATTTAACATGGTTTTTAACACATACTAGGCAATGAATAAGTATTTATCACAGGAATTAACAATGACTAATGTGCCTGATTTCCAATACTTTTAATGAAATATCTTGGTTAATTTTTACCTGAGAGCCTTCTTAAAACCATTATTACATGTTAAACGTGATTTGGCATTATTCAGGGCTGCACAAAGAAAGGAATTGGCATTTACCGATTACCACGTGCATGTCAAACTACTGAAGAAATTTAATTTATACTAATTCTTATACCACCTCTGCTAGGTAATTATTATTTTATAGAGGTAAAATCTATTGAGAAATACAAAAAGTTTTGTGTATTTTATCTGATTCTGCAATTAACTTGCTGTTTTTCTACCTGTGCAATTAAAATGGCAATAACTGAATTCAGTTACCTTCAAAAAATGAAGAGAGGTACATCAAAAATATATTAATATAATAATAGTACTGGGCATCCTGCTAAGGACTTTAGATACACGATCTCCATTCAGTCCTCAAAATTGCCACAGTATAATATTATCCTCATTTTACAAGTGAAGAAAATAAAGCTCAGAGAATCCAAGTATCATGGCTAAGATCATATAGCTATTAAGTAAGTGGTGAATCGAAGATTCTAACTCAGGTCAATCTGATTCTATAACCTAAGCTAGAACTTACATTATAAAACTATAGCTTTTTAAAGTAATCATCAATATTTCTGTTATATAAACATAATACATATATTTTATTTAAGTTCCAGGGTAAATGTGCAGGATGTGCAAGTTTGTTACATAGGTAAACCTGTGCCATGGCAGTTTGCTGCACTTATCAACCCATCACCTAGGTATTAAGCCCAGCATACATTAGCTATTTTTCCTGATGCTCTCCCTCCACCATTACCAACAGGCCCTAGTGTGTGTTGTTCCCATCCTGTGTCCATATGTTCTTATCTTTCAGAACCCACTTATAAGTGAGAGCATATAGTGTTTGGTTTTCTGTTCCTGCGTTAGTTTGCTGAGGATCATGGCTTCCAGCCCCATCCATGTGCCTGCAAAGGATGTGATCGCATTCCCTTTGTAACTGCGTAGTATTTCATGGTGTATATATACCACATTTCCTTTACTCAGTCTATCATCGATGGGCAACTGGGTTAATTCCATGTCTTTGTTATTGTGAATAGTGCTGCAATGAACATATGCGTGCATGTATCTTTATAATATGATGATTTATATTCCTTTGGGTATATACTGAGTAATAGGATTGCTTGGTCAAATGGTAATTCTAGTTCCAGTCTTTGAGGAATCACCACACTGTCTTCCACAATGGTTGAACTAATTTACATTCCCACCAACAGTGTAAAAAATGTTCCTATTTCTCCACAGCCTTGTCAGCATCTGTTGTTTCTTGACTTTTTAATAGCCATTCTGACTAGCATGAGATAGCATCTCATTGTGGTTTTGATTTGCATTTTTACAATAATCAGTGATGTTGAGCTTTTTTCATTTTTGGCCCCATAAATGTCTTCTTTGAGACATGTCTGTTTATGTCCTTTGCCCACTTTTTAATAGCTTTTCTTCTTTTAAGTTTGTTTAAGTTCCTTGTAGATTCTGGATATTAGATCTTTGTCAGGTGGATTGATTGCAAAAATGTTCTCCCATTCTGTAGTTTGTCTCTTTATGCTGTTGATAGTTTCTTTTGCTGTGCAGAAATTCTTTACTTGAATTAGGTCCCATTTATCTAGTTTTGCTTTTGTTGCAATTGTTTTTGATGTTTATCTCATGAAATTTTTGCTCCTGCCTATGTCCCGAATGATTGACTAGATTTTCTTCAAGTGTTTTTATAGTTTTGGACTTTCATTTAAGTCTTTAATCCATCTTGAGTTAATTTTTGTGTAAAGTGTAAGAAGGGGTCCAGTTTCAATTTTCTGCATATGGCTAGCTAGTTTTCCCAGCACCATTTATTAAATAGGGAGTACTTTCTCCATTGCTTGTTTTTGACAGGTTTGTGGAAGATCAGATGGTCACAGATGTGAAGTTTTATATCTGTTCCATTGGTCTATGTGTCTGTTTTTGTACCAGTACCATGTTGTTTTGGTTACTGTAGCCTTGTAGTATGGTTTGAAGTTGGGTAGTGTGATGACTCCAGCTTTGATCTTTTACCTTAGGATTTTCTTGGCTTTTGGGGCTTGTTCGTTCCAGGTGAAATTTAAAATAGTTTTTTTCTAATTCTATGAAGAATGTCAATGGTAGCTTGATGGGAATAGCATTGAATCTATAAATTACTTTGGGCCATATGGCCACTTTCACTATATTGATTCTTCCTCTCCATAAGCATGGAATGTTTTTCCATTTTTTTTGTGATTTCTCTGGTTTCCTTGAGTAGTGGTTTGTAGTTCTCCTTTAAGAGGTCCTTACCTTCCCTTGTTATCTGTATTCCTGGGTTATTTTATTCTCTTTGTAGCAATTGTGAATGGGAGTTCATTCATGATTTGGCTCTCTCCTTGTCTGTTGGTATACAGAAATGCTTATAATTTCTGCACATTGATTTTGTATTTTGAGACTTTGCTGAAGTTGCTTATCAGCCTAAAAAGATTTTGGGCTGCCGCAATACATCTTTTAAACAGCTTTGTTGAGATTTAATCTACATATCATACAATTTATCCATTGTATGTACCTAATGGTTTTTAATATATTCACAGAATTGTTGCAACACAACTAATTTTAGAACATTTTTGTTTCCTCCACAAGAAACCCTGTTTTCATTAACAGTTCCAAGAAGCTTTTAGTCCCGTTTTGTGGCAAATCATTGGTCCATCATTGTCTCTGAGAACAAATGACTTTGTCATGTTTCTAGTGAATGCTGGGAAGAATAATGTTGGGATAAGTATTTTCTATATTTATAGAAAATATAAATATAGAAAAAATTACTCCTCTATTTCCACCTCCCCTGGGTACTTATACATCATAAGTCTCTTGTTAGTCTCCTGGAGAATGAATAATGTTGAGATAGTAAATCCATATTCTAACACTTTCTTAAACAACTCCTAGTATAACACATGCTGCTGGGCCAACAATGTTGATCTCAAAGAACTTGGGAGAAATCCTATTATCCCATCTTAAATCGTGGTCCATGTTTGCCCAGTTTATAAAGACATAACAAGCTCTCTTAGTTCTTTGAGACAATAGAATACCAGAAAAGAATGTTTTGATGATGACAATTTGGGGCAGGGAAAGTGCAGAGCATTGCATGAAGAAAGAAGACCTTGGGCAATTGAGGAACAAGTCCTGGGTGCTAAGCATATGAAAAATGAAAAGAAGTGAAGGGGTAGTAAAAGAGCATTAAAGGAACACTGGTGACTTAGTTGTCCTTACAGCTGGCACTGGACAGAACTATCAACTAGGAAAACTAACTCACTTTCACTTTATAAATGTAGGTGATCCACAAATCACATTTTCAGAAACACTGATCTAAAGACATGAAAGTCACATACTTATTTTTTTCTCTACATCTACTCACTTAGAGAAAAAAGGATTGATACTGTGATGCAATTAAATAAGTACTACTTATTGTTTATCATATACCTGGAAACTGCAAGAGCACATAAATAGGACAACACAAACTACAAGGGAATTGCTTATTCATCAAATGGAGTCTACTTTCTCAACAGTATTACTGCCAAATGTGCTTAATTTATAAGCATAATCTTTGGGACAATGTTGATAAATTCACTTCAATATTTTCACTGCAACATTATATGCTTTCCCAACCACTTAAAGTGCTGGGAATCTTCATAAAAAAAACAAAGGCCTACATTTATAAAATTCTGGCAATAGCCCATTAAAATAAAGGAGAGTAACAATTTTTTCATTAACTAAAATCAATAACATACGCCACTGAAATTTGCCATTGTTGCAAAAATATATTGCATTCTAATCAGGGAAAGTATGAAAGGTTCTAAATTCTACAAAGTCACAGAGGTAACCAAAATTAGAGCAGGAAACTAGTCAGTTGAATGAAATCAATAGAATCATCAAGCTCCAAATCCTATGGAGAGGGCTTTATAGCAAAAGTACATGATATAGAAGAGAATGAGTAACACCAATCAATAGGGACCACTCCTAGCCTGACAACAGAAGTTATGAAATGTATTCTACTTTCTGTTTGATACCAAAGTTAATGGGTAATGCTTATTTCAGAGAAAACTATTAAAAGTGTTTGTGCTTTACCAACACAGAAGTCTCTCTATAATAGATTGTAGTGAGAAATAAAAGACAGATCTCTCCCTGGAATCTGCTTTTCTTTATCATTCCTTTCCTAAGGACCTTCTCCTCCTCCTTCTAAAAGGTATGTATTGACAGTTATCTTAGAAAAAAAAAATTAGTTTGCACAGAGGCTTTTGAAAGTGATGTTAAGGTAAACTTAGATACATGTGAAAAAATATTATTGATCATTATCTGCTGTCCCATTACCCTGTAGTGCTTTCCTAAGTTAAAAACTCTAGTTTGTGAGATCTCACCCATTAGTAACAGCCCCAATACAATATCTCATAAATCATTAGCATCATTATAACATTTTGATGAATTACCATTTTTCAGACACCACAACAGTTGCTTTACAATTGTTTCTCATTAATCCCCCAATACACCTATGGTATAGATGTTACTCATTTTTCAGATGAGGAAACCAAGATTTACAGAAGCTAAATAAATTCCCCAAGGTTACTGTATTATTATATTGATTAATAACATATAATTTATTTTTTTCAAACAAAAGGCAATCCCCAGCACTCAAATCCTGGGTTCTAGGGTACAGAATGATATGAGTTTTATAGCAGGGGAATCTACTGATTCAAGGCAGATCCTTCCATACAGTTGCGTGTTTATTTCCATGTATACAACAGATAAACATTCACAGGGAAATTAGGAATTCAAACCAAAGTACCATTATAATTTCGTTTTCTTTTAGTCCAAATAATATTTTCATGTTCTGGTATTGTTCAATTCTAATAGTTATAGCAAACATTTATGCATGGCTATAGGCAGAACTGGTCCAACTGAGATTTTTATGGTTTATTATTCGTTTTGCTTTTTAAAATTTTTAAGATTTTATAGAACATTAAATTATAACAATAGTTTTCAAAACATTTTGGTGTTCCATAAACAGATCAGACTCTTAGTTTGTTTTAAATTCAAATCTACATTATCAGTTCTATAGATATGTGGCTATTGAACAGCACCAGGATTAGGATGAGGATAGTGAAGTACCTAAGGATTAAAATTTAGAAAGCACTCATTTAAGGAGTCGCTTCTGAGAATGAGGGTTTTCTTATGATTTATGCCCTATACAACTAACTGACTTCAGTCTAGTCCCTGCCCTGCAAATGGGTAATTACAGCTTAAGGTTCCTGGAGACTCTTGGTGACAAACAAAAAAATGTAACCCTAGTTGTTTATTGATTGTAGGTAAGCATCAGAACTGGAGATGTTTTCTCTTAATGATCAAAGATAAAAATTTGCCTTGAATATTGAAGTAGCAAAGATGTATTTTCAGAGAGACACTCATGTTCTATTTATTTACTGCCCCTAAGTCTAAAAGAAGTTTGGTGCAGGAAATCAAGTGTTCAGTTGTCCCTGCAACAGATATTTTTTCCCCACACATGACAACTGATAAGTGTTGGTTGAAGAAAACCTTCAACCTTGGCTTCATGAACAATTAATACCATGTTCCCCTCAACTGAAATAAGTAACTAGCTCAGACTAGTGAAAGATCTGTCCCAGGAGATGAATAGTTTCCAACATAATGACATTGGCAAAATTTGATAGTGTTTAGCAATTTCTGCTTATCAGAGCAGAATTAAATCACAAGGTAACTGAATTACAGAGCTCCTTAGTCCATCAGAAAATGTTTCCACATGATCATAGTGAAGGTCAGCAGTGGTTTCTTAAAGGTGCTTGCAGTTCATTAGATGGTGAATCTAGTTTCCAATTTAATTTTTTGCTCTCATGAGTACAGGTATCAAGAGTACTTACAGAAATCAATTTCAGAACAGGAAATTAGGAGAGACTATAAAGCATCCTTGACATTTCTGGGATGCCCATTTATGAACTTATCTTAAAAGGCTGAGGATAGGAAATGAAAGACTCCTTAACATGTGTATATCTAGCTCACAATCGTGGGATTAGTAAATACAAAGTGTATATGTCATTATGATAAGTTATCCTAAATAGGCATCTTTTTGTACATGGGTATGTCCTAGCATATGATCCAGAGGTTATGTACCTGAGATTTTCTAATGTGCTTTAACTTTAAATTAGAACAAAAAGCTCAAACAAAATTCACATCAAAAAGACTTCTTCAGGGATCATTGAAGCTATTCAAATGGTGGGATAAATTTTAAAATACAAAAAAAAAAAAAGAAAAACAAATAGAGGTAACTTCATATTGCAGGAAATAATGTTTTAAATATAGAGCCTATTCCTTTAATTCTATATGCAAAAAACCTGCTTGATATGTCTTTCTGCCATATAGAGTCAAATGAACATGATAAAATCTTCCTTTAAAGTTCAAAAATTGTCCTGAATTTCAAGATCACTGGAAAGCCATAATTTTTCCTCATTACCCAGATTACAAAGTGGGAATGGCAATAACATGTTTTTGAATGAAAATAAAAATATATAAAATAAAAATATATTTATTATTTTCATAAAATTAAACTTTCCTTTTTCTGTCATTTTATATCTCCCTGAGCTAAAAACAATTTCAAAATAAAAATTAATTCAGTATTATCTTTAGATGGGTTTCCATTACAGTTTTTAAATAAACAATTGAGATTGATGTACTCATGTTACCAGAAAATCTTGAGCAAATAACTTCAACCACAATTAGGCGATTGTCTTTTTTCTGCTTTTGATGTTTTTTCCTAGGAGTTCAGGAAGTTACTTTCCTTTGAAGAAAATAAAGTATTGAGTTCTATAAATTTTAGAACCCAGGAATATTAGGGTTAGAAGGATTCCTAAAGATTATCTAAAGCAACTGCCTCATTTTATACCCAAATCTGGAGGCCAGAGGGGTAAAAATGACAGAAGTAGCTGGGACCAATGTCAATGGAAGCCAAACTGACAATTTGCTCTGTTAACTGTTGCAATTATACACATCACATCCCCCATTAAGAAAAAACAAACACATAGAACTATAAATTAGACAAAAAATAAGATCGTCAAGCTACGTATCTCCGGTCTGCAAGATACATGAAACCTTGAGCATTTCCTCTAAGTTATTAATGCTCTTACAATACAATTTTTCCTCACATTTCAATGGTAATATCTGAAGTTTTATCATGATTTTTGTAATCATAATAGTCTCATGATAAAGTTGCATTTTCTCCATCATGTAGAGAAGAACTATAAGCTTGGTAATCTTGTTTTTTCTTTGAAATACCTTTTGATTTTTTAAAATTTATTACTCCAGAATAAATGTGCAGACAGTACAGTTGCCATATACCATTGGCCACAATTTTCTCTGTTAATAACATCTTGCATAAGTGTGGTACGCTTATGATAATGAACTGATACTTTATTTTACATTATTATTAACTAAGTGCATAATTTACATATACATGAAAGTTCCCTCTTTGTTTTGTACAGTTCTCTGGGTTTCGACAAATGCACAAATCAGGCATACACCATTAGAGTATCATACAGAATACTTTCGCCTCCCTAAAATTTCCCCTGTATTCTTCACCTATTCAAATCTCCCTTATCCCCCTTGATTCCCTGACAACCACTAATAGTATTGCCTTTTCCATAACGTCATATTGTTGGAATCATACTGTATGTAGCCTTTTCAGAATTGCTTTATTCACTCAGCAATATTCATTTACGATCCATCCATCTATGTCTTTCTGTGGTTTAAAGATAATTTCTTTTTAGCACTGAATACTATTCCATAGTCTTAAGGTACCGCTGTTTATCTATTAACATATGAAAGGACATAGGCTGCTTTTAATTTTTGCCAATTATGAATAAAGTTGCTATAAACATTCATGCACAGGTTTTTGTGTGGACATAATTTTTCGGTTGTGTAGTGTAAATATCAAGGAGTGCAACTGCTGGATCATATGGTTAAGGCTATTTTTAGATTTATAGAAAACTGCTGAAATGTCTTTCAAAGTGACCCTATTATTTTGCATTCCCAACGGCAATGGAGGAGGGTTCCTGTTGTTCTGATCCTTGGCAGCATTTGGCATTATAATTTTTTTTTATGTCTGCCATTCTAATAGAATAAATTCTTCCCTCAAACCACTGATAGGTTCTTAGACACATCAATTTTAAGCAAAATAACGTATACTGAAACCAATTTTACCACAGTCTAACTTATATAAATATTAATTAAGTACTTGTGGCATATTTCTAGTCACAAAGACATCACCAAACTTCTGACTAAAACCAGAAACATTTCTTATATTAAATATTAAAATAAACATGAGCTATACCTACACTTAAGAAAAATTAATAAAAACAAGTGAGATAATTATTTACCCAATTTTTGGTAAATCAGTGACTGTCAGTGGTCATAGTGGTGGGGGATAAAGGAATACATGTTTGCAAAGCAAAAATTGCAAGAAGCACCTGCTAACAACATGCAGGTGAAAAACAAACAGTAACAATATTGCCAGTTGGCTGAGCATTTTTGTAACACACCGTTTACTGTCAAGCATTTGTGTGATTACAATCTACTTTATTTTACAATAATTAGCATTCATTTATTCATTCATTCTCCAAGCCACATTTCCATTTAGGGTGGCCAGAGGCTACCTCAGCAGCTTAGGGTGCAAAGTGGGAACCAATCCTAGACAGAATGCCATTCCATCACAGAGCACACTCACACACACCTCACACTCACTCAGAATGGGACAATTTACACACCCCAGTTAACCTAATGTCCACATCTTTGGGATATGGGAGGAGACAGGAGTACCTGGAGAAAACCCACATAGACATGGGGAAAACGTGCAAACCCCACACAGACAATGGTCCAGGCTGAAAATAATTTTTTTTCGTATCAATGTTATGAACAAAATAACATTGTTCAAGAACCTACCGTTTGTAATGGTTTCTCATTGTTAATTAGTAATTCCCTAAAGATGTATGATAACCATCATTTTGTTTCACATGCTTATTTGCTACTGAATATTTTCTCTGGTGAGTTGTCTGTTCACATATTTTACCTATTTGTTAACTGGGTCATTTGTTTCCTTGTTGTTTAATTTCAATGATTCGTTGTATATTTTGGATAGTCCTGTATCAGATATGTGTTTTGCAGATATTTTGTCCCAGTCTGTGTCATGTCTTTTCATTCTCTTACTCTTTCACAGGTCACTTTAATAAAATCCAATTTACTTTTTTTTTTTCATGGATCATGCTCACAGTGTTAGACCTAAAACTTATTGCCAAACCCAAGGTCACCCATCTTACGTTATCTTCTATAATTTTTATAGTTTTGCACTTTACATTTAGCAATAAAGAGAATTAGGGATATCAGTATAATAATATTAAAGGATGATTCAGGTTCATCCTTTAATATTATGGGTAATTATTTGTTTTAGTACAAGTTGAATTAATGATTGTTGAATGGATATTAATCAATTACTAATTAAATGACTAGAGGTTGGAATATGGTGGGAAATAAAAACTATTAAGATTCACATTAAGAGAAATAGATAACCTGAATAGGCCTATATCTGTAATAACATTATAACTAATAACTTTATAAAAAGACAGCACCAAGAACAGATTGATTAAATAATTCTAAATATTTAAGGAACAAATGATATTGATATTTTTACAGTGTATTTCAGGAATAATGGCAGAGAGAACACTCCATTACTCATCCTGCAAGGCCAAGATTTTATAATACTAAAATTGAATGAAATGGAATCAAATGAAAATCCTATGACAGAAAAAAGTAATTTTCTTATTATAAGAAAACTGCAGGCCAACTTTTCTCATAAACATGGATGCAAAAATTATAAACAAAATACTAAGCCAGTTGATTCCAAATTAAAAAAAAACAATGTACCATCACTAAGTGGGTCTTATTCCAGATACGTCAGGCTACTTCAACATTTAAAAATAATCAACGTCATCTACCACATCAACAGGACAAAGAAGAAAATATATATCATATGAATTAATGTAGCAAAAGCATTCCACAGAATCTAACACCCATTCATGATAAAATTCGCACCACACTAGGTATGAGGGAGCATCTCATGATAAGTAACATTCTTAAATCCTATAGCTGACATTATACTCAATGATGAGATACTAGACTCTTTCCTTGTGAGGCTGGAAAAAAAGGCAAGGATATCCTCCTTTACCCCTTTCACTTAACATCATAGTGGACATAACTATATAATAATATATTTTTAAAAGGAGTACAGATTGAAAGGAATAAATATAAAGGCTTTTATAAACATGTGACAGTATTGTTTAAATAGAACTTACCAAAAATATCTACAAAAAGTAAACAGCTTCCT
The DNA here is from genome assembly GCA_963573385.1 of Cacajao melanocephalus. NCBI lineage: Eukaryota > Metazoa > Chordata > Mammalia > Primates > Pitheciidae > Cacajao > Cacajao melanocephalus. Next base: position 3,379 of record CAUYLG010003377.1, on the reverse strand, counting down.
AGAAAGTAATAAGCAAGTATAGCAGGTTTTATAGATGCTAACTAAATATACAAAACCCTACTGCTTCTCCATATATGAGCAATGAACAATTAGAACTTTTAAAAAATGACATTAACAATGTCACCAAAAATAAATATTTGTGTATAAATGTATCAAAAATGTACAGGATCTATATGCAGACAACTACAAAACACTTATGAAATAAGTCAAAAATCTAAATAAATCCATGTTCACGAATTCAGTCACTATCACTACCATGTCTGTTCTACCCAACTTTATCCATAGATTTAATGCAATCATAAACAAAGTCCCTTCAAAATATTTTTTAAATATTGAAAACCTGATACTCAAGTTTTTATAGAAAACCAAAAGACCTAGAAGAGTCAATACAATACAAGGCCAAATACAAGGTCAAATTTCAAGGAAAAGCACTACTTGATTTCTAGAATTATTTAAAGCTAAAGTAACCAAGATAGTGTGTTACTGGTGAAAGAACAGACACTTATATCAATGGATCACAATAGAGAGTCCAGAAATACACTTGAACAAGTATAGTCAACTGATCTTTGACAAAAGTGCAAAGGTAATTTAACAGAGAAAGAGTTTAATTTTAAACAAATGGCACTTAAACAATTTGAAATAAATATCCAAAAAAAAAAAAAAAAAAAAGCACAGACCTTACATCTTTCACAAAAATTAACTAAAACGGGACCATAGACTTAAACGTAAAATCCAAAACCATAAAACTTCTAAAAGACAAGACAGGAGAAAACCTGTGCGAACTTGAGTTTGGGAAAAAATTTTAATACAATGAAAGATGCATCATTCATGAAAGATAAAATTGATAATTTTATTCCAATGAGACCCATGTCAGACTTCTATCCTAAATAACTATAAGGTATTAAATTTGTGTTTAAGCTGCTAATTTTGTAGTAACTATTAAAGTTACAATAGAAAACTAATACATCTAACAAGGTACATTGACTGATAAACAATTTATTAAGCACCTGCTTTATGTAAAGCACTGTGCTACTAGCCTAGGATGATGCACAGCTGAAGACACAGTCTCTGTCCCCAGAGAGGTTCTAAGTCCAATAGAAGAGAAAATGTTGAAGGAATGCTCCAGCTACCTCAGGTTCATAAATTAGATTTTTGGGACCCTATCCTCAAGATCTCTATTCCTATGTTGTTTCTTGGGCTTTATTTTTAGGTCCTCCTTTTTCACTCCTAGAATTTTCTCAGAGCACCCTTACCTCTAATGATGGCTACTTACCTGTCTGGCCAACTACTTCTGTTTCTTCTTTTCAAGCTCTCTTCCAAGTTAGCATAGACCTTCATTAAGACAAACCTGTAATAGCATTTTCTTGGCTTCCAAGACTTTCTCCAACAAGGGAGTAACTTATTTATTAATAAAATCTTGTCTTTTTCTATGTTTAGCAATGTAAATGTGAGAATACCGCACAGTGTAAATGCACAAGCTATCTTTATGTAATTAGCACATGCCACCAGTATCAATAGTTCAGTACAATGCAACAATGGTAACATTCGTTTTGGGGTTAGGGAGTCCTGCTCATAGGATAAGAAACTTAGGCCAAAGCCTAATAATGACATAAACACCCTGGAGTTTGAGGCTTATTACAGTTCTTGAGAGAAACAGCATGGCTAGGCAGGCCTCACAGGTTATATAGAAGGGCAGTGATAGGAATCAGAAGAAAACATGTTTAGCTGGAATTGTGGATCATCAGTGAGTTATGTGGAGCTAGGTCACAGAGTAGTGACTCTGGAAGGTTCAAATGTATTAAACAACCACTCTAGTAGCTTCTCTGAAATCTGGTGACTCATATCCAATTCTTGCCCTCAGTAATAGTTCAGAGGTTAAGACATATGTCCAAATAAGTATGACAAAAGATGTGAGTCATAGAAAGGGAATAAAACAGGAGCCCTTGGAGTCAAGAGCTGTAAGGGGCTTTCTCCATTAAACCTTCTGATGGTTAATACCACCTAGTGTGCAAAAGAGCAGTTTTATGAAATTATAAATTTTATGAAAGGTACTTTTCATTATGTAAGAAACTTTACTAGAAGAACTTGTAAAGATTGTATATTGACTTCTGGGTATAAATCCCAGAGAAATCGTCATGTAGGATACAAGTGAAAATGTATAAGGCTGGTCTTCACATCAATTCGGTGGTTTTGGATAGCTGGAGACTATGTGTTTATCTCTGGGGACACAGATTCATAAACAAGGTTGTTTAGATACTCTGAAATACTAGCCAGTAATTGAAAGCAATGGATGGGGCAACTAGACACATTTATAGCAGCACAGTTTATCATATTAACATACACAATGAAAAATTTACAGTTTAAGTAGCATGGTTCCTGGATTTGCTTTACAAATATTTCAGCAAAAATTTGAAAGTAAGTAGGGAGCTGGATAAAATATAAATGGTAGAATGTTGGCTCTAGAATCTGGGTGATGCATGCACACATTAATAGTATATATTATTTGAAGGAATATCTATTCAAGTCCTTTGCCTTTTTATTTTGCTAAATTACATGTAACAACAAACTCACCATTTAAACCATTTTTAAAGTTTACAATTTGATGGTATTAATATTCATATTCATAGGGTTGTGCATTCATCACCACCATCTAACTCTAGAACATTTTAGTTACTCAAACAGGAAATCTATACCCATTAAGTAGAGTGGACACAAGCCAGAAAACAATGGAGAAATATTTTCAAAATACTGAAAGTGGGGGCAGGAAGGTAAATGTCAACCAAGAATTCTATAGGCAGTGACAATGTATTTCCAAAGAAAGTCAAATAGAGAATTAAATTATAAAAGGTAACTCACACCAGCAGACTTGATTACCAGACATATTAAAGTCAAGAGAAAGAAACAGATTCCCAAGGAAATATGAATCTACACAATTGAATGGAAAGCACCAGAAAATTGTAAATATTTAGGTAAATATTGAAGAATTTTTTCCTATTTAAAAAAAACTTTGATAAAATATGTTAAAACAAAAGTAATAATGTATTGTAGGATTTAAAACACGTAGAAGTAAAATAAATGACAAAAATAGCAAAAATGTCAGTAGTGGGTAGAAGGTAAATAGGTATATAATACCATAAAAACACTGCAAATGAAGTAGTATAATGTCACTTGAAGGTAGGCTGTGATAAGTTAAAATTGTATGCTATCAACCCTAAACAACCATTAAAATATCAAAATCGGGGGAGAGATCCAAGATGGCCGATTAACAACAGCTCAGGATTGTAGCTCCCAGTGAAAGCGCAGAGAGCGAGTGGACGCCGCACTTTCAGACGAATTTTTGTTGCCCACAGACTAGGAGATTCCCAGCGGAGGAGCCACA
>CAUYLG010003376.1:0-51155 GCA_963573385.1 Cacajao melanocephalus | reverse complement strand
ACACAGTCTATGAATATGGTAAAGCAACTCTGTGCTCTGTTTTAGCTTATAATAATTGGTTTCTAAGAATGTAGGCATTTGTGGAGGCAATGATGTCACTGTGGGAACTGCCATGAGAGGACAAGGACATCCCTCCTCCTCTGCTCCTGCTCACAGTGACTCTGATTGGCCAAAGCTCCCATCCTGCCCTGACCCTGCCATGGGCACCAAGCTCCTCTGCTGGGTGGCCCTCTGTCTCCTGGGAGCAGGTGAGTCCTAGGAACACCACGGCACATTAGATCTCTCAGTGATTATTTCAACCATTTCCTTCTTTCTAATTTCAAATTCTTTTTCCTTCACAGAACTCACAGAAGCTGGAGTTGCCCAGTCCCCCAGATATAAGATTACAGAGAAAAGGCAGGCTGTGGCTTTTTGGTGCAATCTTATATCTGGCCATACTGGCCTTTACTGGTACCAGCAGATCCTGGGACAGGGCCCAAAGCTTCTGATTCAATATCAGAATGAGGATGTAGTAGATGACTCACAGGTGCCTAAGGATCGATTTTCTGCAGAGAGGCTCAGAGGAGCAGACTCCACTCTCAAGATCCAGCCTGCAGAGCTTGGGGACTCGGCCGTGTATCTCTGTGCCAGCAGCTTAGCCGCAGCGTTGCAGAGACACTTCCCTCCTGTGCAGAAAACTGCAGGGCTCCTCTTCTCTATCAGCTCACAGCAGCCTTTCCTTATTCCTCATCTTCCCAGGGAAGAAGCGAGTTTTCAGATATAGCTAGGATTCATATAGTGGGAGAAAATAAAGTAATGCTCCAGTTTCATTCTTTCTATTGCTTGCCAAATCCGGTGCTTTTACAAAATGCATTAAGATCAGTGGGGAATTTTCTTTTCCTTACAGGGACGGCCTGTAATTTGGAGGGGAGAGAGAAAGGGTTAACTTCTGATTCAAGACAGTGTTGGCTCATCTTTTTGCTCTCCTATCTGAGCCAGGTTGTTGTTTATGGTTATTAAAACTGATATTATGTCTCCATCTGTCAGACTGTAATGTCCATCTCTCAGGTGGTTTCATCTTAGGTCATAACTGTTTTATGACCCTCCGACACCAACAAATTATGATATCTCTTTTCCCCATGGCTCAATAAAGGGAAATGCAAGTCGCCTGTGTCTTGACAAGGAGCACATTTGTGCTGTTCCTGCCTACTGGACACTAGGAGGCTCAGTGGCTCCCTTGTTATCCAGAGTCTGTGGGGGAGGGGCTGGGATTGCTCCCTGGAGGATCCTTAATGGAAACCCTGGGGTTGGACCTGGATTCAGGGAGCTGGGTTGGAGGTGTCTGCAATGAAGGCTGAGAATAAAGGGATTAGAGGCCAATCCTTTTGCCTCTAATGATGTGGAGATGAATTTGTTTTAAGCTGAGATTTGAATGAGGCTCTGAGTGGCAGGTGTGCTTGCAAGTGGATAGACCTCTGAGATCACTTAAGACATGGAGGCACAAGGAGTTGGGGTGGTGCAGCGTCCATGTTCTGGGGTGGGGAAAGCAGAGAAGCAGTTTCTGTGTCACAGGAGCCTCATACGGCCTGGCCCCAAACCAGCTCAGGCCAGCCCTACCTGTTCTGTTGAATGTAGAGGGAAGAACAGGTAGAATCAGAGGCACTACCCTGGACCATGTCAGAGGGTCCCTGTCACCAGGGAGCTTCAATCGGAGTGATGCTACCAGCAGCATATACACTTATTAGCAAGGCTTAGGATGGAGTAGGACAGAATTTTCTCCCCCAAGAACTTTTGCTCTGAGCAGGAAAATGCCCTGATCTAGTTCTAACTCTTTCTCCAGATGCTTCTGTGTCCCTGGAAGAAGGTGGGGTCTGGGCATATAAAAGTTCTGTTTGTTGGTTTGTTTCGCCTGACTTGATTTCAAGTTTTTCCATGTGATCGCACATCTGACTCTACCAGTATGTTGTATCGGCTTTTACCTCTCCCTCCCATGAGTCCCATGGCTGCTATAAGGTACCCAATTTCTATTGCTGCTATAACGAATTACCACTAACTTGGTGGCTTACAATAACACAAGTATTACCTTACCGTTCTGAAGAAGTCCAAAATGGATGTTACTGGGCTAAAATCGAGGTGTTGGCAGGGCTGTATTCCTCCCTAAAGCTCTAAGGGAGCACTGTTTTTCTCCCTTTTTCAGCTTCTAAAGGCTGCCATCATTTCTTGGCTCATTGCCCCATTCAATCTTCAAAGCCAACAAGGACTGGCTGAGCCTTTGCTCACTCTGCATCACTCTGACGCTCACTCTTCATCTTCCCTCTTCCACATTTTAGGACCCTTGTGATTATACTGGGGCCACCTGGAAAATCCAGGCCACTCTCCCTCTATTCAGATCAGTTGATTGGCAACCTCACTTCACTTAGAACTTTAATTCCCCTCTATCAGGTTCCAGGGATTAGGCCTGGGCATGCTTGAAGGGCCATCACACTGCCCCCCAAACCTAGGCACCTGGCAACAGGCTGGAAAACAGTCTGGGGACCTTGAAAACAGATTGATGGCCACCATTTTGCATTCTAGATCTAACACACACAACAAAGGGATGGAGCCCACAAGAAAACAGACACCACAGGTCACACAAGCTTGTCTGTAAGCTATTTGCTCCTTATGATCAGCAAGTGCCCTGGGGTGCAGGAGACTCAGTGGTATGCCTCTGTGCCGACAGCAAAAATGTGCCCTTAAACTGCTCCTTGTTTGTTGTTACCAAATAAATAACCTAGTTGACCAATCCACAGAGCAGAGGCTTCTCTCAGCTCTGTACACTCTACACCCTGAGAGGAAGTCAGTGAGATGCAAGACTGTTTTATAAAGAAAAGGCCAGGTGCTCAAGAGATCGAGACCATCATGGTCAACACAGTGAAACCCTGTCTCTACTAAAAATACAAAAATTAGTTGGGCATGGTGGCGCACACCTGTAGTCCCAGCTACTTGGGAGGCTGAGGCAGGAGAATTGCTCGAACCCAGGAGGCAGAGGTTGCGGTGAGCTGAGATCGTGCCATTGCACTCCAGCCTAGGTAACAAGAGCAAAACTCCATTTCAAAAAAAAAAAGAAAAGGCCAGGTGCAAAGAGTAAGAAATGCTGAGCTTTGCTAGAGGTAAAAATAAGAGGTAAATCAACTTTGGAAGATTTAATTTCCAAATCTCTGTGAAAAAGTCTTCTTTCTGATTTATTGTGTGGATAGAGAATGTGAGAGATTCTGTGCTCTGGGCTTTGCAAACTCACTAGAGTTCAAGGATCAAAACACTCAAGAGAGGCCTTTCACTGCAAAGAAAAAACTTTGAAATCTAATGAGCTTTCGGGACACCAACTCGGCTCCTGTATCTCTAACAACGCAGTTGACATGCTTGCTCTTCCTGGGTAACTCAGATGCTAACTTCTAACTCATTTAAGTTCGTATAAAGGACTAGGAGCACAGAGCCACCAGTGAGAGGAATAGGAGAGTTGGCCGAGAAGCTGGCTTGCAATAAGACAATGAGTTCATCTTTAAACAGTTGGAGTCTGAGGTGCAGATGGATGTAGTTGGCAGGCTCCTACGTAAGACATGTTCTGGAGAAGGTACGATGAATTGATAATATCAAAACAGATCTATAGGGAGCCTCTGCAAGTGTGCATCTGTATCTCAGATCAATTACAGTTGAATTCAGTCCTGCCCGATTCATCTCCCAAAAATGTAACCTCTGCTTAAAGGAGTTTTCAAGCTGGGGGTGGTGGCCCATTCAGTGATGTCACTGACAGATGCACCTTGTGGGGGTAAAATGTCCCAAAGTATCTTTTTTTTTTGCTATGCGCATAAGAACTCTGGTCTGGAACGTGCCACACCTGCTCTCCGCCATGGACTCCTGGACCCTCTGTGTGTCCCTTTGTATCCTGGTAGCCAGTGAGCCCTCACATATTTATCATCCTCATGCTGGGCCTCTGTATAGATGACTACCTCTATTTTCCTTATTCTGTTTCCTATTTTTGCCTTCTTTTATAGCATGCACAGATGCTGGCATTATCCAGTCACCCAAGCATGAGGTGACAGAAATGGGACAAGCAGTGACTCTGAGATGTGAGCCAATTTTAGGCCACAATCTCCTTTTCTGGTACAGACAGACCTTGGTGCAGGGACTGGAATTGTGAGTTACTTCGGCAGCCGATCTATTATAGACGACAAACAGATGCCCAAGGATCGATTCTCAGCTGAGAGGCCTGATGGATCATTCTCTACTCTGAAGATTCAACCCGCAGAGCAGGGGGACTCAGCGGTGTACATCTGTGCAAGCCACTTAGCCACAGCGCTGCAGAATCGCACCCCCCACCCCCCCACCATGCATAAACCCTGGTGCTTCCTCTTCTCCCCACAGCTCCCAGCAGTCCTGAGCAAAATCTTTCCTGCTCCTCCCTCATCGCAAGAATATTTAAGTGGGTTTGGAGCATGGCAAAGACAGAAGATGGTACAATTTTAATATACAAAATCTCGTGTAGGAGATAATGTAGCAAATGTGTTTTGCAGATTGTATATGGAGTCAGAACTCACACACAGGTAGGATAAACCTTAATCACTGACACAGTAGGTTTCTCTGCCTTCCTCCATTTGTCACCCCCCATTCATTCAAAAGGTGGGAGCTCTTGAGAATGGCTACATCTTCAGAACTACTCTGCCCACTTCTCTCACTCTAACCTGTGAACAGAAATTTCCCCAAGTGCTCTTTATTGTGAAATAAAGTTCTTTTCTATGATTGTGGAAATTCCTTTATTTATTCTAATGTCAATATAACATTTATATATGGATTTTTACATTACGCTTAAAGAGATCTTCAATGTGAGTAATACAGGTGGTTTAATACATTAGAAGTAAGCTACCCGTCTTGGACTACCAGGATTCATGTGCTTCTGTCTTGCATAAAGCAAGCCAGGTGCTAGCTAAAGGCCTGTGTGCACTCACAAGACACTGATGAGATCTCCTCCACTGCCTGTTCTGGAACTATCAATATGAATAAACACAGCGTGTCTAAAAGTGCACAGGACCGGGGATTGTGGCTCATGCTTGTAATCTCAGCACTTTGGGAGGCTGAGGTGGGAGGATCACTTGAGGTGAGGAGTTCAAGACTAGACTGGGAAACAGTGAGATTTTGTCTCTAAAAATATATTTTTTAAAAAATTACCCAGGTACGGCAGTCTTAGCTACTCAGGAGGCTGAGTTGAGAGGATTGCTTGAGTGCTGAAGGTCAAGGCTGCAGTGAGCCATGATCATTGCACTGCACTCCTGCCTGGGCAACAGAGTAACACCCCAATTTACACACACACACAGATAAGTAATATAAAAAAAACACACAGGCCTGGCCAGTCTTACTTTGCCCTGTGTTCTCCCTGATGCTGTTTCCTGAACGCCCAAATCTGTATTGTTTTTTTCTAGTTTATGCCACACATTTCCACACAGCACTTGCAATTCTTTCTGAAGAGTTATAAAGTCTTTCTCCTATAGCAGTATTTACATGCTGATTACTTCTTAACCTCTATCAGTGTATCATTGGCAAGTGTTGCAAAATATGCCTTTATTTTGATTGCCCAAGACAATTTGGGTTTCCCTGAGTTCTTCTATAGAGGCAGAGTTCACTTGTCATTGTCCTAGATTTTCAGGATAAGAATGGTGCAGAATGAAATTCAGGATGCTTTTTTTATTTAATGTAGATAGAGAGGCCTACTCTGTGTTTATATCTTGTTTTGGTGTCTTCCTTGCTCTTTGAGCTTCACTCTGCTGCCTCCAGATCATTTTCCTTCCTCCTTTGAAGCCCAGCTCCTTTACACACAGGACATTAGAACACGACCCTTCATTGCTGCCCTTTTTCCCTTCAGAACTCTCTTCTCATTCAGTCCTCCTGTCTGCTGCTAATTCTGCCATCATTCATAACGACGACTCATCACAAAGACCATTGTTACATTGGTTTTGCTTCTCATTTTCTTAACCTTTTCACTCTTGAGGAGATTTTTAACGTACAATCTTTTTAAAAGAGTTGCTTCCGTGTTTGTAGTAAATATCTACTGAATAAATGCATATCTTTCTCAGCTTCACGCTTTCTGCAAGCTGGGACTTTGTTGGACATTTTATCCATTAATCCTAACATTGTATATCTGACAAGGAAGGAATTAAAATCACAGGTTTTGGATCAATGAACCAATAAATAGATTTAAAGAAGTGAGTGCAAAACAAAGTTGTTTAGAGCTGCTGTTCTGGGCCGGACTACAGGTAGACTGTGTAAGAAATAGTAAAATCATCTGGTAATTTCAATTTAGCTTTAGAATCTTTGGCTGGAATAGCTCCAGGGGAATCAAGGGATCAGAGGTGGAAAGAGAGACAAAGGCTAGGAGGTGAGAACTGGCCAGGGTAGCATTCCCTAACCCAAGGCTTTCTAAGATAATATCGAGGTCCTCCATTTCTTTTTAATATTTTTAACAACCAAAGGAAATTATGCACGTGACCCAAGCTATACATAATGAGGAAATTGGCACATGTCTTTGCTGAGATGAAATAATATTGAAGTTCTGTGAAATTATGGGCTCATCTCATGATGATTAAAAACCCTGATTGACAGTGCTGAGTGTCACAAAAATGACAAAATAAATGATTACTTTAAAAACATTATTTTAAAAAAAAGATTAGCATTTGACAAGAATGGGATTAAAAAATTACATACTGCCAGATGGAATAAGGAATGAAGTTTGAAGCTTCCAGAGCCTTGACCCAGCTCATCTGCCTTTCCAGGGGCTTGTGTCTTCTAAAGTTCATCTGTTCAGAGAAAGGGAAGCGTGGTTGTGCAGGAAACACGGCAGATCAGGAGATCACAGATTCCAGAGGTTTTACAGGCTTTAATACCCTGAGTATTCGTGCTCACTCTTTTCACAGCCTGGAACAAACTGTATTCTCGCCAGACAGGGCCAGACACTGCTCATCTATCAAGGACTGACTCACTTCTACCTTCCTCTTTGCTTCTTACCCTGACGTTCCCTGGCACTGTACTTTATCATCCGCTTTCCTTTACATTCATAGGAAAACTCAGGCATATAATTAAGACTATTCGATGTTTATGAAATGAATAAATTAGTGTTCACTTATACAGAGGTCTGACATATTACATATTACTAACTGTTTTCCCTTCCAAAGAGGCTCCTTTTACCTGAAATTTAATGGAGAGTGATTACAGCTAGTCTCAGTTTTCCATACAACTTCTGCAATAGTCTGAGTAAATGTGTTTTCCCAGTTGGGATAATGACCAGTACTACACAGTATCCTAGCTGTATCTAAAGCTGGAATTCGCAAATGTCCTTTTGGAACAAAGAAATATATGTTATAATAATATTTATCCAGTCCCATGATCCAGTAAAAGAAATTCCTCGCCACAACCACACTTTCCCAAAACCACATCCTCATTAGTATGGGAACATCATTGGGGTGCAACTCAGAAATCAACCTGAAACACTGAAAGAAAAATTTGCTGTGCTTTTAAATCTTACCATGTTGAAATAAGAAGATACTGTGTACGTATGTGTGTGAGTATGTGTATGTGGGTGGTTGTGTGTATTTTTGTGTGTGTATGTGTGTGTGCGTGCGTGTGTGTTTTCTCATGGAGATTCATCCACATGAAAATAGTTTCTTTTTGGATTGCATTGCTAAGAGGCACTGAGTCACTGAGGGAGCTCATAGGCACTTCTGGGTAGTGATGGGAAATGTCAGACCACTCAATCTGCCTAGGTTATAGCTGATGGGTTGCTTATTTCAAGACTTTTTATAAATTCAGAACTAAATATATAAAACCTAAAAACTCCTTTTATAAAATGCACTATTTAAAATTTGGTGATAATGACTCTAAATACAAAATGTGAAGGCAAATGTGTCTTATAAATCAAAAGGAGATATTAAATATTTTTCCAAGATCACTGGGCTGGATATCTTCACACTGTTTAATTGTATGCCCTGTCTTATTCAGGCTCCTCTCTTCCATCTTATTGTATGAATTGCAATGATGTTACAACTATTAATTTTGCAATCAAAATGTTGGTTAATGTACCCCATTGTCTCTACTGGCTAAGGGAGGATTTGAAGATTAACCCTAAAGCAGCTTATCTGAGAAAGCTTAGAGAGGATGTATGTGAGAGGGTGGGGGTTGCAGGAGCAGGATGCAGGGGTCTCTGTTACTGACTTGGACAATCAGAGCTCATCAGGTCAGAAGGTGGGAATCTCTGAGACTGTGGATCTATAGCCACTTGGAGGTGCTGTGTCTCTGCAATGCTGCAGGGAACTCTGGGGAGGGGAGGGCAGGTGACCCAGAACAGGAAGACTGAAAGGAAGGCCTGGCTACTTGCTAGCATCAGGTGGGGGCATTTTGAGTTCAGAGTGGGTTCTGAGTTAAACACAGACTCCTCACTGTCTAGGGAGGGGTAGGGGTGTGAGAGGCCTCAGGTTGTGCCAATGAGGGAGTGTCTCTGTGTCTGTCTGGCCAGTGGAGGGTGCAGGGGCTGGAGCATCAAGGGCTTGGGAATCAGTGTTAGGGCAGGGACAGCAGTGGGCAGGGTAAGGTGTGACATGGGCATGTGGACGCTGTGCTCTACCTGCCCCACCTTTAGTTTCAGTGCCCTTCAGGGCAGGAATGGTACATGGGGTAGCAGAGCTGGGGGCCTGCCTAAGGGTACAGTGGGCAAGGGATGGCCTGCAGAGGAGGTAAATGGAAAGGCAAGTTTACTGTAGAAATGCCAAAACATTCCTGACCCCACTCAGAAAAAGACCATGGATTGGATGTTAGCAGCCAGAGGGGCTCAGGATCTGGTGATCCAACAGGCATTTCCCAGGTACCCTCTGCTGCTTCTGTATGAGATCTGTTTTGATCCTGACAGAAATCATGCAAAATAAGTATTATTTTACCTGTTTGTACATTTGACTGAAACAGACTTCCTGGGCCTCATATACCCTTAGGTGGAAGAAACCAGACCTGGCGTTGGATAGATCAGTAGTAGTGTGACTACAATTCTGCATTTCAAAATAGCTAGAAGAGAATAATTCAAATGTTCCTAAGGCAAAGAAAAGACAAACATATAAGGTGATGCCTATCCCAGTTACCATGATTTGATTTTATGAATGTACCAATGATCACATCTACCTAAAAAAATGTACATCTAACATGCATCAATAAATAGTTAATTGAACAGATAACTGGCTGAAGTCTGTTCCTCCAATACTTCTGTCCCTGTCCCCACACTGCAGATTTGTTCTCTCACATAGTCTTCCCTTTCCAGGTCTCCATTAGCAGGAGGAGAAAGTCGTGCATCATATGTGATTATTATCCTCTTTGCTGAAAAGTCCAAGGAACATGTAACTTCCAGGCTAAACATATTCATTCATCTTTCATTGTGACAAAAGAGAGGGGTGCAATTTTCTGCACCGGGACTGTCCTATGAATGAGGCCCTGTGACCTCTTTTATGAAGGCTATGTGAAGAAAGAGTTTTCTCAGTGAACAGCAAAGGAAATGGGATGCTTTTAAAGGAAAGTGTAGTTTTCCTGTACCTGATGTAATTTATCATGAGGGGAAAAAACACAGATAATAGTTATTCATTAGTTAATTTATTGATTTCATAAACATTTTAAGCCCCCTGCTTTGTACAAGAGATTATGTCACATAAATTTCAAAATGAAACAAAAAATAAAATTAAAAAAAACCAGATAAGAATTTTTTTTAATGAAGAAAGTACGTTTCTTGCATTCAACAGTATTAAGGCAATTAATATTAAAATTTACTTATTGAATTATTTTGAAATTTGTTTATTGAATTATTTTGTTAATTCAAAGTATTTTAATGTTTCTGAATTAAACAAATTTTCTTTTCTTTTTAATCTTTCTCTTTAGTTACCTACCTCCTTTTACCAGCTTTTAAAAAAAGTAGTGAGAACATTTAACATGAGATCTATTCTCTTAACTGGCTTTTAATCATACAGTACAGTATCGCAGTCTGCAGACACAAGGTTATACAGTAGATCTCTAGAACTTCCTCATCCTGCTTAATGGAATTTTATACCTCTTGATAGCAACTCCCCATTTCCCTCAACCCCTAGCCCTTGGAAGCCAATGTTTTAGTTTTTACTTGCATGAGCTTGACAATTTAGGTTGCCTCATAAAAGTAGAGTCGTGTAGTATTTGTCTTTCTGTGCCTGACTTACTCACTTGCCATAATGTCCTCCAGTTCATCCACAATGCCACATATGGCTAGATTTTCCTCTTTTTTGACATTATTTCCTTGTGTGTATATACCACATTTAAGGTCTGAGGTATTAAATGTATAGTATTTGACTGTTTCTATAAAACCATGTGTTACATGAGTGGCAGGGTCATTTGCAGAGCTGCAAGCTCTGAGTAAATCAGTGGTTCAATTATGCTGCATGGAGAAGACCCAGAAAAAAAATCATAATTCCATCCTTTATTGTCATTTTACTATACACAAAACAGAAGTCCTTCACTTGCAAAATTTCAACTAATTAGTAATTCACCTGTCAGAAAAAGCTTTAAGACACAAATGCTATTCTCATTTTACAGAGAGGAGGGAATTGACCCATAGGTTAAATAACAGAATCACATTAGATGGCTATTAGGATGTAGTACTCGGGGTCCAACTCTGACTTGTCAGTTTCTAAGCCCTGTGTTCATAGCTCTGTGCTATGAGGCATTTTCATAAAGAGAGATGCCTACTTTTCAAAATCAGAGTATTTGCTTCCTACATCCCTTTGAAACCCACTGGCTCCAATAACATCATAGACAGAGATGAGTTTACCCTGAAGACAGTGTAGGGAAAGGACTCTGAAGAGATGCCATGGCACCCAGCCCTGACTCCCATTCTAACACCAGATCATCACTACCTGAGACCAGCTCTTGACAGGTTCGGCTAAGTTTGCTTTTTGTTTTGTTAATCTATAAAATGAGACTAATACAGTCCCTCTACAGGGCTGCATACAGAACTTAGTATTATAAAATATCTAGCCTATAATAGGAATCTAAATATCTTGATTCCCTTTGTTAATCTCAGACAGTCTCTTCCACCTTCGCCATACACAAACGCAGATTCGGATACATTCTGCCTCGAAATCTTAAGCTGAGAACTTAGAATTCACAGAAGTGGAAATATATGTACCTGATGATTCCTTACATGAAATTAACTAAAGAATTTGGCATACATATCTCCTGAGATATTTAAAAATCAACTTTATTAATATATATATAACATTACACATTTTAAATGAACAGATCTGTGATTTTTGAGCAACATGTATGTATAGACTCTTCTAATCCCCACCCTCATTAAGATGTTAAACATTTTGATTACACAGAGAGTTTCCTCACTCTCCTCTGGAATGCCTCTCTCCATCCCTGACAACCAGTGATATTTATCACCAGAGAATAGTTTTGCTTAGGAATATTTTTAATGGAAATGTGCAATTTCTAACTATTAAAACACTTCGACTCTACTACACAGGTAAATATTCAAGAGAGAGAGGTGCTTCTAAAGATATTTATGGCTATGCCCATCAATGATAGACTGGATAAAGAAAATGTGGCACATATACACCACAGAATTCTATGCAGCCGTAAGAAAGAATGAGATCATGTCCTTTGCAGGGACATGGATGAAGCTCGAAGCCATCATTCTCAGCAAACTAACACAGTAACAGAAAACCAAACACTGCATGTTCTGACTCATAAGTGGGAGTTGAACAATAAGAACACATGGACACAGGGAGGGGAACAACACACACCGGAGTCTGTCAGATGGGTGGGGGCAAGTGGAGGGAGAGCATCAGGACGAATACCTAACGCATGGGGAGCTTAAAACCTAGATAATGGGTTGATAGGTGCAGCAAAACACCGTGGTGCATATACACCTATGTAGCGAACCTGCACATTCTGCACATATATCCCAGAAGTTAAAGTAAAATTAAAAAAAAAAAACTTAAAGCCATTTATGGCTTTAGAAGAGTTTTGTACACTTTCAGAATCCTGAGAGATACCTGATTCACGTTAAGGACAATCCTGTGGAGATAGACAAGATGATGGAATGACATCAAAAATTTTCCCAGCTGGAAGAGGCTGCTTCCACATAATTTGTTCATTCATTTTCATTATTTTTCTCATACACTCATTCACTGAAATTACTTTATAATCATATCCTGACAAAAATTAATCATCTCTAAGGACACTATTTTGAGTTTCTTTCAGACAACATTTGGCTGTGATTTAGCTCTGCTTCCTGAGCACATAGAGTGCACTGGGGCCAAGCGAACCATGGGCAATGGTGACTCCATTGAGAGCTAATGTCACATTGGAAGAAGGGTTCTCTCTTCCTTGACCCCAAGTGTCCAACTCATAAAACCTGAGCCTTGAGCTAGAAAATCCCCCTTTCTGTTCTGGTCCCGCCTGGACACCAAGCTCTTTTGCTGTGTGTCCGTCTGTTTTCTGGACCTGAGAAATCCTGGGCACATATAGGGAAACAATCATGGGCTTGTTGGACTCCACCTGGAAAACAGTACCAGGTGGTCCTTTGCTGTGACTTTAACTTCTGTATTCTTCTCTCCAAAGTCTCACGATGCTGAGTGACCCAGACCCTGGTCGTGTGCTTGTGCTAAAAAGGAAAACAGTACCTGGGGACGTGAGCAGAATATAAAACAAAATTATGTACTCAGAACCAGCCATACAACCTACTGGCATTCCCTTCGTTCAAACGTTGTTGAGAATTTGAAGAACACGACAATGTAATACCGAATGTGGCGTCCTACTAAGTGTGGGGCTTCGTGTACCAAGCTATGTTACTTGAGCTCCTTTTTATTTATTACTAAATAAATGGCAGGAATCTTGCACAAAGGGATACTCCCTATGAAACATGACATCTCAAATAAAAACAGAGCATTCTTGCTTACCCTAAAATCTGCCCTTTCTCCCCAAGTCCCTCACACATCAGGCCATCTTTGTCCCTATAGGTCATGGGCAGTGCTGGGTGACCACCATTGTCCACACGGAGAGGACGGTCAGCAGCGTAAGGTGGTTCTACCTGCTATGATCTCTTGCATGGAAAGCAAGAGCCCTGGGTGGAGCTGAAGGTGCTCAGCTGGGCTTGTCAGGAGTCCCATCTGTCAGTGAACTGACAAGAAACAGAGCAAAACGACTCCTCCAAAGTTGATGAGCCTGGCCCTGGGATTTGGAAACTTGGTAACAGAGAAAACCAATATAGACAAAGGATTTTAAAGAGGATTATGGTCAATTAAGCAAATTAGAAAGGGAAACTTGAAGGAGTATTTGGGACACAGGAGTCAAAAACACCAGGAAGACATGAGGAGTTTCCTTAAGAGTCTAGACTACAGCATTATGTAGATAACAAACGCCAGAATATTAATTATATCATTGAAGAAATAAAATTTACATTGAATTACAAACTGTTTACAAAATGTCATGAAAATCTTGGAGACTTGTTTCAATTCAGACAAATGTGTTCTTCTCTTTCTCAGATGCTCACTGGTGCATTTATTTTGAATTTGACCATCTGGAGAAGAGGCGTGGCCTCTCCTGACAGGAAGGCGCTGGGGCCCAGGCAGGGAGAATGAGGTCTAGAATGACTCCCTCGAGAGCCCTGTTCCCCTTTCATCAACACACAGACCCAGAAGACTCCTCTGTCCTGCAGCACCTGCCATGAGCATCAGCCTCCTGTGCTGTGCGGCCTTTTGTCTCCTATGGGCAGGTGGGTCCTGGGCAGGACCCCTTGTGTGGATATCAAGGCTCAGCGCCTTCCCATTAGGGCTGCAGCATGGGCTTTGTTCTCCTTCTCTGAAGGTCCAGTGACTGCTGGTGTCACTCAGATCCCAACATTCCAGGTCCTGAAGACAGGACAGAGCATGACGCTGCAGTGTGCCCAGGATATGAACCATGACTGCATGTACTGGTATCGACAAGACCCAGGCATGGGGCTGAGGCTGATTCATTACTCAGTTGCTGAAGGTACCACTGACAAAGGAGAAGTCCCTGAGGGCTACAAAGTCTTCAGATCAAACACAAAGGATTTCCCACTCAGGCTGGAGTCTGCTGCTCCCTCCCAGACATCTGTGTATTTCTGTGCCAGCAGTGACTCCACAGTGCTGCAAGGCCATCTCCTCTCTGCACATAAAGGCAGGGAGGCTCTGCCCTCCTCCCCCACCCAAAGCTCAGGGATGGCCTGGGCAGAGTCTCTGCACCAGGAACCTTGGAACCCCGGTGGCTGGGCAGTGTGAGCCTGGGTCTGTGTCAGGTGCCTCTGCAGGCAGTCTCAACCAGGCCTGGACTGGTCTCAGGCCCTCAGAGGTCTCCTTTGTCGCTTTCCTTGCTCTTTCCTCTAAGCTGTCCTTTTGGGGTGGGGCCAGGGCTTCCCCAGCTCTTACTTTTCTTCTCATCATCCTGAGTCCGAGGCCCCCGGGATGAAGCAGGATTTGTATTTCAGATCCATCTTGACCAGCGCCTCTCCCTGGTGACCGTGTTGCTTCCTCTCTCTAGGGTTTACCCCAGCACCCACCCTCACGTGGTCTCTCCTGTGGCCCACCTTTCCCACCTGGGCAGTCACCCCCCAAGGCCTTGTGGGGTTTCTCCTCCCCTTACCTCCCTGCTCCTCTCTACTGCAGCCATGAGGGGAGCCCCTCTTCTGTGCCTCCTTCCTTCCCATCACAGAAACTTCAAAGGCTATTTCCTCTGCCCTGGGTTGGAGGCTTCCTTTCTGCAGTGGCCAACTCCTACCTGTGCTTCAGATCGCAGCATGAACAGCCCCTCCTGCAGGAAGCACTCCCTCGCCTCTCAGCTGAGATCAATTTTCCTCTCATAAGCTGTCAGAGAATCATGGATCTGTTACCAACCTTTAGCACGATAGGGCTTCCTCAGACACTTGTCTGATTATTTTTGCTTTCCACCCAATTTTAAAGCCCATGAGAGCTAAGGCTGTGCCTGCTTCATTTACCAACCTCGGTTCCTGGCACATAGGGAGACCCATTTCACAGAGAATGGATGAATGAAATGACAGGCGGAGTGAGTGATGAGTGGGTGGATGCATCAATAACAGGAACATGCTACATCTGTTGTAACCTGGCAGAGATCTAGCATTAAGTCCAAGAAAGCTCACCCCTTTGATTGCTGGACTCAGGTGGGTCTTAGAAATTGATGGGGAATCACTATCATGGTGGCCACACCTGGTTCAAGGCTTCCTCTTGTGGCTGCAGCACCAGACCTCCTCCAGGTCTCTCTGATCTCCTTCAGGTCTTTCCCCACATCAATTCTAGACAGATCAGAGATCCACTTCTAGAATTCAATCCTTACAGGTTGTTCCTTGAAACAACTTCTGGTAAGAAAATCTCCATTAGGCTTGCATCAATAAAACAGAGCCACTGTAAGTTTGAGAGTGTAACGGATTAATGATCAGAATTAGACCTTGTGCATATGTAGGAGGGGCTGAGGAAGAGAAGGTCTAGAGGAAGAAGTCAGAAGGTTAGGGAGCCCGTCAGTATCTAGGGCTCCTGGAGCTCTGGGCAGGATAGGCTGGAGTGGCAGGGACATGAGAGGATCAGAGCATGCCAGGCCATCAGCGGGACCTTGACCCGGGAGCACAGGAAAATTCCAAGGAAATCTTCTGGGGAAGCTGTTGCCTCTGCATGGGGGCCACCTCTGTAGGTGCACTGCCAAATGCTGGGGGCAGCCTGGCTGCTTTTGGCCAACATTTGGGAAGATGAACTGGACACAGGGTGCAGAAGGAACAGGGTCTCCTGGGTCTGTTGGATGCCTCTGTGTCTGCTGGTCACTGACTCTCGCTGTCTGAGCACAATGACCTGCCAAGTTTAATAGTCAGTGTTTTACGTCTGTCTTCCAAATGTTACATAAATGTATCCTTGACTGTCGCTAACCCAGCACAATAAGAGAAATGGCATTCTGGGAAAGGCAGACTCTTGCCTTTGCAAAGTTGATTTAACATAATCCAGCACGGGATAGATTCTCCCAGATCAAGGCATCGGATCACACAACTTTCTCAACCTGCCACGGTCCCTGGGCTCCTCACCTGGGGACACTTGTGCTGCTCAGGTGAATGTGGACACAATTGGTATGTAGATGTTCCAGGCCCTGGCTACTAACTTTCCTTTTAATGCTGTGCCTGCAGTCTCCCTCCACTCTGAGGCAGGGCTCTGCCTCCTGCTTCTGTCTCCTTCTTGAGCTTCCATCCTGCTGGAGCTGCATGGACATCAGACCCCTGATTGCAGCACTGCGACCCGTGGAGGCAGTGGGAGGGAATCTTACCTCTAGCTGCCTTCCTGGACCCAGTTCTGTTACACCCAAAGCAAGTGCTCTGGTCGCCCTTTGGGCTCCGCAGGATCAGAAATGTGCCTCATGAATTTGTAGCTGATCAGCTCAATGATTTGATGGCCACACAAAGTGATATCCTCAGATCTGCAGAAATTGCACTGCATTTCTGTTAAGATGGCAAGAATACTATGCTATAGCGATGACTTCTCCCCATGTAGAGACCTGGTCCCAAATAGGACAGGGCAGAGAGGACGAAAGAGCTCAAAACATGTCTCAGATAGTTGAAAGACAATTTTCCAGGACAGTCCTACTGATAACATTCAGTCCCTGGTATTACACACCTGACCACCCTTCCCCCAGATCTGCTGAGTACCCAGGATATCACACATCGCAGCATCTTCTAAGAAGGAAAGATACTTCGCATACCACCTCCTCCCTGTACCACATTGACTAACCCTTGAAAGTTGGCCTTTCCAGAAAAAAGCTCTTTCTTCTCCTGGCCCAGTCTAGCCCAGTAGGTTTAATTCATGATTTATGTGACCTTATAATGTACTCAAAGGGCAACATATGATTTTAGAGTAAAGAATATTCATTTTACTTTGTGTAAGTTGGACCTAAACAGTAAACTGAGCATTTTGCTTCCATCAGTGACTTAAATTGGACAATGGTAAAACAAATCCTTGATGCTAGAACTTTAGGTCCGTTTAGAACTTTCATATGGAAATTCCCAGTTACCCAGTCCAGGGCACAGAATAGATGAGTGTTAATAAGTCACTCTATGCCTGAGATGGTTTTCTGCGGGTTTATAGACTAGTATTCTCCTATTGAGCAAGCATAAGAGCCTTTGTTTCTTCTAGCCCATTTGTCCGTTGGTATAGGAATTTCCAATTTGAAATATGTTATGCTTTGTGATTTGAAAGAGAGTGAAGTCTCCAAATATAATTCTGATATCTAGGTTATTTTTTGAAGTTTTGGGTTTCAGAAAAAAGGAAGTAAGTAGGGATGTCCATAGGTTTGGCAATTTTTATATTAAATGTGTGTGTCTGTATATATATACAGACACACAAAGGTATACACACACACAGAGGCATATGTGTGTTTCTGTGTGTGTGTGTGTGTGTGTGTGTACATGACCATCTCTAACCCAGAATGATAGGAGAAATGGCATTCTGGGAAAGGCAGACTCTTGCCTTTGCAATCTTGACTTAACACAATCCAGCACAGGATAGATTCTCCCAGATTAAGGCATCGGATCACACAAGGTCTCAACCTGCCATGGTCCCTGGACTCCTCTCTGGGACAGCTTTGCTGCCCAGGTGTGAATATGGACACAATTTGTATATAGATGTTCCATACCCTGGCTACTAACTTTCCTTTTAATCCTGTGCCTGAAGTCTCCCTCCACCCAGAGGTTATATATATACATATATATATATATATATATATACACACACACACACATATAAACACACACACACATATATATATATACACACACACACACATATATACATATATATACATATATATATATATATATATATGTATATATATATATATAATTTTCCCTTGGAAGAAAATGTCATGATGACTACATGGCTTAAAGGGATTTATTTATGAAGAGTTTTATTAAAAAGAATTATAAAATTTGAATTCTATTCTGAGTCCTTCCTTGGGACTGTCCAGAGAGCATTTTTGACCCTTCCAACCTATGTCGTGGGTGTATTTGGCAGCCCAGAGTGCAGCAGACAGTTCTCTGCCCCATATATTTGCAAGTTAGACTAGAGATGCCTGTGAAAATGACAGACTCTTGATGTTGTGCACTCTCAGGCCAGGCCTCTCTGGAATTTCACAGACTATCATTGAACAAACAGATTCCCAGTATGAAGAATATTAGGACATAGCAATGAGGCAGCATGAGAACAAACAACAAAAGTTTGAAGTGCAAACCCAAATACTTGAAATTTTGGCATTATCAGATATTAATGTTTGGAGAACTGCATTAAATGAACACAAGGGGGAACTGAAACAAGGACAAAGAGAATGTCCAAAACCATCAAGTAACTTTCATAAAAATTGTCAAATAGTATCTCTAGAAATGAGTCACACAATCACTGACAACAAAATGCAAAGTCAAACAGCTGGTTAGCTGCTCCTAAAGAGATGTCAAAGATGGATCTGAGGAAGTGATCTAGAATGCAGCACAGAAAATTAAAAGTGAAATATAAAAGAAGGTAAAGAACAGAGAAGACAAAATGGTAGAATATGTGTGAAATTTTTCTCATAATTTCTCATTTTTTCTTGCATATAATTGAAGTTTCAACCAGATAAAATAGGTAGAATGTTATGAGGTGATATTTATGAGATGTTAGCTGAGAAATTTTTAGAGGTGTTTAAAGACCTAAATTCAGAGTTTCCAGAATCAAAATGAATCTCAAGTAAGACAAATAGTCAAGTCATAGGGAAATTGTAGAACATGGGGGACAAAGAGAAAATTTTGAAAGCAGTCAGAAAGGAAACAGAAATACCTCCCATGGGAATAGACGGAGAACCACAGTCAGTCACGATAGTGGTTCAACATAACCATTAGCTCAATTATCATTCTCCTTCATTTAAGATGAGATTAAAAAAAAAAAACCTTTTAGATCAGGAATATGAGAAACAGTCGCTGTGAGTTTGCTACCAAGGTATCTTTTCTGAATTCTAGTTAACAAAGGTGGGAAATGGTCCCAAAAGAAAGGCATGAGGTGCAGCTCATGAGGGAACCCATGTGATGGGAGAACCCCATTGGGCACCTGTGACTGGGGGAATGGAGGAAGCTGGGGATGAATGGAGATGGCACAGGGGACCCTGACTTGCAGGAAAGACAATGAGCTCACCCCTTGCTGCCCTGTGTAGGGGCCACTGTTGGCACCTCCTGCAGGATATGCCCAGCAGAGATAGAGTGGCTATGGGATGAGGAGATGAACGCAGAGATGCGGCATGAGGCCTCTGGGTCCAGACAGTTCTGGAGCACAAAGCAGTGAGCCATGCACTGATGTTATTAAAAAGGAGCTTATAAATACTTAAAGCATCACCCAAGAGTGTTCTGATATAAACACTGTAACCCTGAGGTCCTGGAGATTGAGAGAGGAAGTGATGTCACTTAGGAACTGCCCTGTGGAGACAAGGATGTCCCTCCTCCTCTGCTCCTGCTCACAGTGACACTGATCTGGTAAAGCCCCCATCCTGCCTGACCCTGCCATGGGCACCAGGCTCCTCTGCTGGGTTGTCCTGGGTTTCCTAGGGATAGGTGAGTCCTCAGAACACCAATTAGTTTCCTTTTCTCTCTGTGTGTAGGCATGTGTGTGTGTGTGTGTGTGTGTGTGTGTGTGTGAGATATGACTACAAATGTTTTTCCTTCTTCTGTTACCATATTCTATTTTCACAGATCACACAGGTGCTGGAGTCTCCCAGTCCCCCAGGTACAAAGTCACAAAGAGATGATAGGATATAGCTTTCAGGTGTGATCCAATTTTGGGTCATGTAACGCTTTTTTGGTACCAACAGACCCTGGGGCAGAGCCTAGAGTTTCTGACTTACTTCCGGTATGAAGCTCAACAAGACAAATCAGGGCTACCCAGTGATCGGTTCTCTGCAGAGAGGGCTGGAGGATCCTTCTCCACTCTGAGGATGCAGCGCACAGAGCAGCGGGACTCTGCTGTGTATCTCTGTGCCAGCAGCTCTGCCACAGTGTGGCACAGTCGCCTCCTTCCTGCTCACAAACCTTCTCCTCTCCCTCCTGGCAGCTCCTAGAAACTCTGAACAGAGACCTCTCTTTGCTCCTCACTTTTCATGGGAAAGAAGTGGATTTGGACCTCAGCTGTCCTTCGGGTAGAAAGAGATCACAGATTGATCCCTGAAACACAGTTTTTACTTCAAATGTAGGTGGTGAAAACAATCACGGTCCATGCATTCTAGGAGTCCTCAGAGCCAGCTCACTGCTCCAGGCAAGGTGTGGGTGTCTTCGCCTTAGCCTTCAGGGCAGAAATGCAACTTCTAGAGGTCTTGGCGGCTGCTGTGCTGCCCACGTATGTGAGGTTGTCATGGGCAGGAAACAGGCCTCTTCTCCTGCATGTGTTGGGGTGTCTGGCATCTGGAACATCTGAGGCTACATCCCAGGAACACCTTTCTTCTGAAGCCTCTTTTATCCCTGTCACCTGGGAAGTTTTCTGCAACAAAATATCAAACCTTTCCTTCTGTTTGAAATAAAGGTCTTTGCAACTGTTGTGGTCCTTAGTTGATAAATACCGTCATGATAACAATAAGACTTCATTTCTTCTGCCTACCTGAAACCACGTTTATTTTGTTTCCATTTGCCATTGCTGCTGTCCTGACAGAAGCATTCACCACCGCTTCCAGTTCACCATGATTCCCTCAGGAAATCCGATTTCTAGATGCTGAGTGTTTTCATTGCTGCCCAGCTCATTTGATTTAGTTTTCCTGAGGCCTTTAAGTGAAGAAGTGCTATATTTATACCATTGATTGTATTCCTTTTATTTTTCTTATTATACATTGTCATATGGCACTTGTTAAAAATAGAAGTACAATGATTATATTGCAATAGAATCTCCCACCTGTCTGTGGGTGATGCAGCAGTTTGTATCTGTGAAATCTAATGCACTGTCAGAGCTTATGTGATTATAGATCATGGGTTTCTGAGAGTCCTCGGCAACAGACCACTTGTCCACGTCTGGGACTCAATGTCCCAGACACAGCCATGATAGAGGTGCCCTGAGCCTTTCATAGCTAGAAGGGGCATCATAATCCTTCCAAATTCACTGATCAGAAATTGTGGCGGTACAGACACCAAATTTCTTTCCCCAGAGAATGATGGTCTCTAACTGGAGTTGGTTTGGACCTATTTTTTATTCTGCCATCATCAAATCGCCCATTGCTCAGGTGTCCTCTGTCTTCTGGGACTGAGTAAGGCCAGGGCACAGATGGGAATTCCCTGTCTTCCTAGGCCTTCTCTCTAACAGCTGCCACCTTCCTCCACATGACCCCTGAGACACCTGGTCCTAACAGTGGACAACCGCTGACACTGAGGCTGAACAGAACACGGTCCTCAGTTGTAAACGGTGCTGCAAGAACATGTAACAAAAGCAAGCAGGGCTTCCAATTTATACTGAGAATGAACATGCAAGAGGAGCAAAGGGAAGATGTTACTAATGAATGAATAGGAAGGACCAGGGTTTCTACTCTAATGAAATGATCCTGTTGTCCTAAGTTGAACCAGAGAAACATTTCAATGCAATTGCTTCAAGTCAGAGGCTAGCAGCTCTCCAACCAACTAGCATAACTATTTGCCCTGTGATCTGGGCAGCTTCCGAGGACTCAGAAATCCTTTCTCTGCACAAATACCCCTTTGTCCATTTCAAGACCCAGGATCACACACTCTGATCCTCTCATGAAAATAGTGAGGTGTGCCCTAGTTGCTGTTGCCTCATTTTTAGGGTGTTGACTATGTAGCATTGAAGAACTTTGACGGCTTTTCTGTTGAGTCTAGGGATGTGCTGGAGCCAGCTTGTATGACTCAGAAGAGCCAAATAGGCATACTCTTCCGAGCTTCCTGCTTAGTGAAGCCAAGATGACGCCTTGGAATCTGCCGTCGTGGGTATGCTGATACAACAGGAATTAGCAAATCATACCAGGCATGCCCCCCACCTTCACAGACACCCAGTTTAGCAGCACATCACGAGTATTTTCTGATGTCCCAGTTGTGCCATGTTTTGTGGAGAGAAAAGGGCTCAGAATTAATCTCTCCTCTACTCTTCTGCCTAGAAGCCATCATATAAGAGGGCCTCGATTGTTGCTATTTCTATTCAACCTCCAGATTATCTTTCTCTGTAGGTCTGTGTCTCCTACAAGCATGCCAGTCTGGAACATGACAACTATTTTGAATGTAATTAAAGGTATCACTGAACCAGTTCATTATTTACAAACTGTCTTTCTTAGCATGGAATATTCAGATGCTGGAGTCACTGGGAACAGAGATGGGGCAACATCAACTCTGGGTTGTAAACCACTTACAGCCCCGCTTTTCTTCTTTGGCAACGACAGATCCTGACACAAGGAGTAATTTGCCTTGAAACTAAGCAGCTCCATGCCAGTCAGGAATGACTCTGGGTTTACTTTTGACTAACAAGTCAGAAGGATCACACCCTAAGTATTCTCCTCTCCAAAACTAAGTATGACTGCTCTCCCTTTCAGTCCCTGGAGGTTGTCCAGAGCTCACAGAGTATCCCTGCTCTGGGGCAGAATCACCAAGGCTCATCCTCTCCAGCTCCCCACAGGCTCCAGCAGGGCTTTCCTGCCAGGTGCAGGGCACAGGAATAGATGTGTCTGTCCCTCAGGTAGAGGGAGGCCATACAATGATGTTTGTGTAAGAGGGACTGGGATTCTGGGTGTCTTGTAAAATATTTGACAACATTTTCTTTGTGTTTTGTCTTATTTTGCCATCTCACCAATTGGAAGAGCAATCCCTTGGTAGTTATATTGTTTTTGGCACTTGGGAAGGTTTTTGTGTTTAAGTTACATTAAGAAATTGTACCTTTTTTACTTGTTCAGATATAACCCGAAACAGTGAAAGAAACAGTAGTAATTTTGAAAGCAGTCCTTATGCATCCTATGTTAAGTTTCATTGCCCACATCTAACTTTCAGTCTAGTGGAAAGAAAAGGCACAGTTAGGGGGGCATGTGAGCATGTCATGAGAGAGGTCGATGCCAATTGCGAGGCCTGTGCCACTCCCCAATACTGTGGGATTGAAGAGGAGGGAGGGATGAGCTCTCTTTCAGAATATGCTCAAACAGGAAGGAGTGGGAGTTTATCCATGGGAACCTGAGAAAGGGCAAATCCCAAGGGCATATAACTCAGGGTGCAGGAGCAAATCCTTAGAAAGGAAAATGGTCCAGTTCAGCTGTCACAGGAGACAGGAGAAAGAAAAGTCATGTGATCCACAGTCCCCTGGCTGATTTGCTTCCTTCTGATATTATTTTGCACCAGCATGTCCTCATCTCCTGCCACCCCTCTGCCTCTTCCAGAATCATCTCTTCCCTCTTTGCTGCTCAGATCACTGGATATGCATTGTACAGGTTGATTATTTCCTGTGCAGGCCCTTTGCTGGTCTGAATTATGTCCATCTTTGTTTTCTGCATTAGGTACTGCTCCCTCCACCATTGCTTGTTGCCTTGTAAGAGGTATCCTTTTGTATATTTCAATTTTACTTTTTTATTAATATACATTTAACTTCATCTTTTGCTGATCTATACTTTTGGGATAACATTGTCATTTTTGGAGGACCTTTTTGTTTATCTGTAGTGATTCAGATCTCTTTATACTTCAATGTCTGTGTTTTCTTCCTGTTTAAAACCAAATGTAATTTTCTTTCATTCCTCTCATTCTGTTCCGCTTTCTTTAGAGGGTAGTTTTAAGGGAGAAAAAGTTAGACTGCAACTGTAGCTATGTGATAAAATTTATTCAGAATGAGGGTGGGATATTAAGCTTGGTAACTCAAAGCAACAGTCAGGGTTAGAACTAGTGTTGAGAAGAGGGTTTAGGGAAGCTGATCATAAAATCTGCGGGATGACACTTCTGGAATATTCTCCCAGCTCAGCCTGCAGAGGCTTCTCAGCATTCCTTGGGCTATTGCAGAAGAAACAATGATGAAATTTCACTCATTGGCCACAAGCTGGCACTGTGGTCCACTGGGATCTAAAGGGCTCTGGGGAGTCTGGGAGAACAGCATAGCAGGGAAAGGGTTAAGAAAACTTAGGGCTTGGATCCAATATTATGCAGATGTTGCAGCCGTTTTCAGTGATTGCTAGTCTACGTACAGCTATGCAAGAGGCGGGAAGTCCCTCTAATCTTCAATGAGATCTACAGTTGAAGAATTAAGGCTGGGCAGCCTTGGTGTCAGGGGCAGGTGCAGAGGAGCAACTAACTGCCTCAGAGGAACAGGGAAAAGCCAGGGGTGGGCTGTGCCCTGAGCCCAGTGTGTCTCTGCTGCACCTCATCTTCCCTGCAGGTCTTGCCAGGCAACAGTTTTAACCTGTTTGAGTGATCTGGGACTTACTATAAGTAAGTCTCCACTAAGTATTTGTGGGCATAGAGTGGTATTTGAGTCCTCTCCAGGTAGATTAAGAAGGAATTTAGCTATTATCATGACTTTGGCTTGGATTAAAATCCTTGAGCTCCTCAAGTTATTTATTTTAAAATATTACAGAATAATATTGAGCAAACAATTTTATTTTTCTCCATTTTTATTTGTATCCCTTTTTAGCACTTACATGCAAAGCAGACACCTAGAGGCAAAGTTTCTTTAGTTGGGATCCTTTAACTGCAGGACTGGGAGGTGCATAGCTGGGCTTCACAGGGAGTGCAAACCCCATGTGCAGGGAACCCCATGTGTCTGTGCTTCTAATTCCCCTCTATGAGACTGCCAAAGGGGGAGTGCCAGGTCACCCAAGTCCCACTCACAAAGAGGGGAGCAGGCTCCTTGCTTGGCAAAGAAATCAATTCACCAACTGGCCAATCTCTGGAAAGCCAAAATGAAAGGCTCAATTGTGAGACTGATGAATGCCCAATTTCCCAAGTTATAAAATATATAGTAGCTCACAGTTCTCAGAATGATTTCAAGAGCAAATAAAGATATTTTTAGAAAGCTTTGTTTGTCTACAGCCTTCTTTGATATTGATCCTCAGTTGTGTTTCAGCCCACTCGGCAGCTGAGCTTATTTTGATGCCAAATTTCAATGTTGCCCATTTCAATCACTGAGCACCTCTCACATTCTCCATATCTTACACAGATCTGTGTGCTCCCGTCTTTTTAAAATTTTGTGTGATTCACTTTTAAATTGGGCTGTACAGAACACAAGCATACATTTGTAAATGACTCCCATCTTTTATGCAAGTTAGCTGTTTACTTGTTAGTAATACTTTAGATTAAAGCATAATCAATAGAGAGTAAAACACAAATATTAATATGAGGACATCCTGGTATGTTTTGATAAATGCATACACCAGTGCAACAGTAACTGAAATGATTATAAAACAATTTTCCATCACTCAAGAAAGCATCCTCATGTTCCTTTCCAATCAATTTCTATCCTATGCCAGAGATAAAAAAAGTTTCTTATTTTTATCACCATTGACTAGCTTTGTCTATTCTTTAACTTCATATGAATGGAATCATATAACATTTTTATTGAGTTATTTTCCTCCAATTGGTATTTCTGAAGAGTATTCATATTGTTGCATCAGTAGGTCATTCTTTCTTATGACTAACATTCCATTGCATAAATATACCACAGCTCATTTATCCATTCTCCTGTTGATGGATATCCATGTTACTCCTGTCTTCAACTATTATGAATAAAGTTGTTGTGAACATTTTTGTGGAATTCTGTCTTGTGGAAATATGCATTTTTTTTTTTTAGGTATAGACTTAAGAGTGGAAATACTGACTCATAGTGTAGATGTGTGTGCTGTGCTTGCGTGTCCCCACAAAAGCTCATGTTGAAATTTGTCAGTGTAATGGTACTGGGAGGTAGGACAGTTAAAAGGTGACTGGGTCATGAGGGATCTGCCCTCAGAAAGAGATCGATGCCCTTATTGTGGGAGTGAATTATTTGTCTTGGGAATGGTCTTCTGACAAAAGGATAAATTCAGTCGTTTTCTGTCTTGGGTGCTTATTTCCGATTCCTTCTGCCTTGGAGGACAGCAGGAGGCCCTCATCAGTTATGGCCCCCTGATCATGGACCTCCCAGTCTCCAGATCTATATGCCAAATAAATCTTTTGTATTTATAAACTACCCAGTCTGTGGTATTTCTCTACAGCAGTAGGAAAGAAATTGAAAGACAAAATGGTTCCGAGAGTGAGGCTGCTGCTGTAACAAATGCCTGAGAATGTAGAAACAGCTTTGGTTAATGGGACATGAGTAATGGATAACGGTTGGAAGAATTCAGAAAAGCAGACCAGTAAAAGCCTAGATTGCTGAGAACAGAGCATTAAGGGCAATTCTGGTGAATGCTCAGGGGGAAATGAAGAACAAGATATCAGAAACTGAAGTAAACATCATCCTTGTTATAAGTAGCAAAATCCTTGGCAAAATTGTGTTCAGTTCTAGGACTCTATGAAATATAAAAATTATGAGCCATTAGCTAGGATATCTGCTGAAAGAAATATCTAAGCAGCAAAGCATTCAGGCTACTGTGTGATTACTTTTAGCCACCAGGAAATTTAACCCGGCAAGAAGAGAGTCAAAGGAATAGATTTTGCAGCATAGTTGGTGACCTTACCTCCCTCTGCTTTTCTGTCTCAAACTCACTCTGGAGTTAGAGAAAAGGGGAGCCAGTTAACATAATACACTGGGGCCAGCCTCTGAAGGCAGGGTGGATCTGGAGGGACTAACATAAGCTGTCCAGAGTACTACATATAGAATGACCTTGAGGGTGCTGAGTCCCAAGTTGTCTAAGTCTGTGCTGTGAGCTGATCAAGCCCTAGAATTATTTCTGGGGAATGTGTACTGTTGATAATTTACAGAAAACCCAGGTCTGCTTTGGATCTGATCAGGTGGACTAAGTCTTGGGGACTCTGCACCACTGGCCACTCAAGAAAGGGGCTAGGAATGTTGCCTGGGAAAGAAAAACATAGTAAGAAACATTGATGTGAATCAAGCATCAGAAAGACGATGTGAGGACAGCAAAGAAGAGCTGGAACCTGAGGGTTTAATCACAGGCTCCTCACCCTCTGCTGATGGGCAGGTGTGTGAGTTCCAGCATGGAGCACCACAGCACTAGGTAGGAGGAGGGTGAGACTGTGGTGGGGCAGCCTGGGAGCTGGGGCAGTGTAGACAGAAGAGCAACCGTTTCATCACACATGTTTCTGCTCTCACCCCGCCCTCAGGCTCTGCAGGACAAGTAGAGAATAGAGGATCTCTGGAGCACTGGGCCTAAGGAAGCTTCCTGCAGGGGGAGGACACAGGACAGTGACATCACAGGATACCCCTCCCATCAGGAAAATCAAGGCCCTGACCTCACTCAGCTCTTCTTCCCCAGGAGGACCAAGCCCTGAATCAGTTCAGTGCTGCCTGCCCCACTGTGCCATGAACCCTGGGCTCTTGTGCTGGGCGATGCTTTGTCTCCTGGGAACAGGTGAGTCCTGAGCACAGGACAGCAGCCCCATTCTCAGCTTTCCCACCCCTGTGTCCTCCACTTTACCTTGGGGAGGCACCTCTAGGCTGTCTCCTGTGCTCATCCTCTATCTGCTTTTTCCACAGGCCCTGCTGAAGCTGGAGTCACCCAAAGTCCCACACACCTGATCAAAACGCGAAGACAGCAAGTGACTCTGAGATGCTCTCCTATCTCTGGGCACACCAGGGTGTCCTGGTACCAACAGGCCCTGGGTCAGGGTCCCCAGTTTATCTTTGAGTATTATAGGGAGGAAGAGAGAAACAGAGGAAAATTCCCCAATCGATTCTCAGGTCACCAGTTCCGTGACTATAGCTCTGAGCTGAATGTGAGCACCTTGGAGCCAGGGGACTCGGCCCTGTATCTCTGTGCCAGCAGCTTGGCACAGCCCAGCAGAGTCACTGGCATTCTGTACATAAACTTCCTGCCTCAGCTTTGACTTGAGAGCTGCTGGCTCCAGCCAGGTTTCACTCCTTCAAGGGAAGCTATTAGTTGTTAGGAAGGCATGTCTTGTGTCCTGCTGAGCACGGAGCTCTCCCAACCAGCAGAGCTCAGGCTTCTTGTGCCCTGAGTGCTCTCGCTTCTCTGATGCATCTTCTTACATCTTGCCACTTCCTGGGTAACTTTAGTAGAAGAGTGACTGCTGAGGCCCAGATGTGTGCCAGATTCTTTGTATTTGTAATATATCTTCAAGCTCTGCAACAATCTTGCAAATCAAACATTCTTATTCTTCCTTTCCAGATGGAAGGCTCAGGGACATTGAGTCATTTCCCCCAGTGTCACCTGGCTTGTAAGGATCAGAAGTGGGAAATGAACAAGTCGGTAATGATCAAGTCCATACATTTTCCACCTACTGCTGCTCCATCATCAGCTTCTGTGTCCTGGTCAGTATGACAGAGCCCTCACCCTGTTCTCCAGTGACCAGTAGGGCCGCGGTAGAGGTTCAGACATTTCAGGGGTCATTACTATGGCCTCTTCATTAGCAATTTGAGGAATGTTAAATTTCAGTGTTTTTTTGTTTTTTGAGACAGAGTTTCACTCTTGTCGCCCAGGCTGGAGTGCAATGGTACAGTCTTGGCTTACCACAACCTCTGCCTCCTGGGTTCAAGCAATTCTCCTGCCTCAGTCTCTAGTGTAGCTGGGATTACAGGCATGTGCCACTATGCCTGGCTAATTTTGTATTTTTAGTAGAGATAGGGTTTCTCCATGTTGGTTAGGCTGGTTTAGAACTCCCGACCTCAGGTGATCGGCCCACCTTGGCCTCCCAAAGTGCTGGGATTACAGGTGTTCAGCACCGTACTCGGCCCACTATTTTTTTTTAAATCATTTTTATACATTCCCCGTGTCTTTTCTCAGTCTGTAGCTTACATTTTCATTTTTATAGTGCTTTTTTCTGATGCACAAGAGTTTAATTTAATGCAAAAATTAAAAACAATTTTGTTCGTCTGTAGACAAAAACTCCTTTCTCATATAAATGTCTAAACATATTTTTCTTAATTTATTGTAGTAAAATTTAAGTTTGACTTTTCACCATGAAGAATAAATGTACCTGAAATATATCTCATGTAAGAAACAAGACAGAGACCTGGGAATGGGAGGGAGGACATGTGTTCAGAGAGGAAGAAATAGCCTGTCCAAAACATCCCTAAAGTGGACACCTTGAACTGACAGTGGAGAGCAAACGATCACAAATCTTATCTGGCTGTTGTCTTGTAGAAGAAAGACAGCCAGGAGCAGAGACCACATGGGCGAAGGTTTATGACTGACTGTAGGTTGAAGGTTGCAGCAGGTAGAGGGAGGAACAGCAGGCAGATAGCAGAGTCACAGGCAGATAGCAGGGGCAGTGGCATCACCAGCTGATTCCACTGACATCCAGGACTTATGTCCCCAACACACAAACTGAAAAACCTCCCCACAATCTGCCCATGTTTCCCTGACCCTGCCATGGCCACCAGGTTCCTCAGTGGTGTGGCTTTTCGCCTCCTGGGGGAGGTGAGTGCCGTAAAGCCTTTTCCTTGGCTCATCACATCCTAGGCTTAGCCTTTACGTCAGGTCTACATTATTGAGGTCCCTTCACGGGCACTCAACTTCCTTCTATCATAGACTTCACAGATGCTGGGACAACCAGATCCCAAGACACCAGAGAACAAAGGCAAGGCATGAAGTGACACACAGATGCCTGAGACTGTCATCCATGACTACATGTGCAGATGTTAACAAGAGCCAAAGCTGATGCACACCTGATCTGTCCCAGCAGGCACTACAGAGAAATCCCTGAGGGTCTGTGACTTTCTCTCAAAGCCAAATACATGACCTTGCTGTCAGACAGCCTCTCCCAGACCTCTGTGCCCTCTTGCACCAGCAGTCACCCCACAGCCACCTTCCTCTGCACACAAAGCTCAGTGGAAGATACAGGTGGCCTTGCCTTCACAAGACTGTGATCCAGGCAGTGGAAGACATTGTCCCATTGGAGTCTCCCCAGCACTGCCCAGGCTGGGGCCCTCAGAGCTCTGAGCAGCCCTGTGTGTGTGAAACTCTGTTCTGTGCTGAGCTTCTCTCCCAGGCCAGTCTCAGCTGGACGAGGGAACGTACAGCACCGTGGTGTGAGTGGACGCAACCTCTCTTCCAGGCCCCTCCTGCAGCTCTGGCCTCAGAAGTCCTCTTCCTCAGTTGCTCTCAGAAAGGGAAGTTCATTGGAAATTGTATATTTGCAGACAGCATGGACAACACAGGTCTGTGTTCTTTTCCCCGTCAGCCTTCACAACTCCATCTACCTTACACCATGCTCATGGCAGTCCTCAGCCTCCTCCGCATGATGTCTGCTCCCAGCTGTCCCCTCCCTTCCTCTGCACCCTCATCTCCGCATCAACCACAGACGCCTCAGTTCAGGCCATTCCTCATGCATCATGCTCCTCCCACCAAAGGCCTTTCCACTCCAGGCTGTATCCTCTGTGTCAACACAAGTCTCTTCTTTTGTGTTCTTGCTTCAAATCCTAGTTTAACTACCATCACCTCTAGGGAGACACGCCTTCAACAGTTTTCCTAGGCTGCACCTCCTCATTATACATGCTTACAGCTTATAATCTGCATTGATATTCACAGGTTTGGCACCATTGTCATTTGCCATGACTTTGTGTGACTATTTAATGGACACTTCTCTTGCGCTCTAGACTGTAAAATGCATTATTTTAGAAATGTGGATGTTTTATTCCTCATTTTATTGTCAACACCAACAGCAGTTCCAGGTGCCAGTGGCCAATCTGGAAAGAATAGAGAATGGATAGTGAAAGGCCCTCTGGGTGCCCACTGAGACTGTTCCAGAAGTCCGGACACATTAAATGGGAGCCTCCATCTCTTCATCTCTTGGGATCAAATGAGTCCTGGAAACAGACGAGGAATCCCTGTCATGGATGAGTGACTGGATCCCAAGCCTTCCTGCAGGACTGAACCTCCTATCTGCCCATCACCCTCCTGGCTTGTCTCCTGCTTCAATCTCCTTCCCTTGTAGGTGTCCTGGATTTTGGAGTCTCCCAGACACAGGGCACCTAATCACTGGCAGAGTGATCAGAAATATAATGTCAAACACTGGCATTAAAAGGTGATGGACAAGAAAACACATGACTTCTCCATTCTCTTAGAGAGAGTTTTCCCAAGGTACAGATATCTCTTTGGGTGGCTTTGAGGCCATGGTGCCTGATACACTGAGCTGGTGTATCAAGTGTATCATGGGTGTCCATTTCCATGAATTGGTGAGCAGTGCCAGAGACACAGAGCTCACAGTCACCAGCGCCCTCCAGCCCACACCTGATTTTGGTGCAGGACACTGAGCAGAGCCCTTTGCTTATTCCCCTCCTTTGCCAGACAGGAAAGGCTGATTTTGAAACAGAAGCTCCATTTACAGAGCAGGGCTATGTGTAAGTCCCTGAAGAATTGGGAGAGCCATTCTGAGTGGAAATAATCAAATACACAATCACCAAAGATGGCCCACAGATAGACCGAAGCCCCAATTATGCTGAATGATTGCATCCATGCTCTAAAGACTAATGCAGTTTAATCTCTCTAGGCAGTAAAGACCAAAAATAGACTAGCTATTTTAATAACTGAACCTTAAACAGACCACAGTTAGAACATCTTCCCTTGGGACAGCATTGTCTTCCACTCACTCGCTAAAGCTGTGTTTGAGAAAGCTGTGTTCTGTTGATAAACGTTGGAATATCATTACAACTGACAATTGTAATAATACCGCTACTTGGATTAGAAACAAAGCATATCTAAAGCTTGAAAAATGTAAAACTGGAAATGAACTCAGGAGTTTGGAAATGCAGGCACTAGAGGGTGCTCATTCTCTTCCTTTTCAAATAAGGAGGCTATTCAAAGCCTGTTCTAGAACAAGGGGTGAGATCCTCCACTTCCTCATGGTGATCAGGCTTTCAGACGTAGAGGCTTTATTAGTTCATAATCAGCATAAACTGACCTCACCATCAAATGTATCAAGTTCAGTGCTCACCCTCCTCAGCAGTCAGAGACTGGCTGTGTCCATCGGGACCTCATGCACTTTTACACAGCAGCACACTTTATCCTCGGTTTATTTAAAAAAAAAGGTGGGGGGCCTTTATAGGGGCTTCCATAAACAGAAGCTTTCTGTACTTTGCCCATTAGGACACTACAAATTCTGACATCTGATGAAAGGTGTAAACTTAAAGCTTGCATGTGGTTAAGATTTTTTAATAAACAAATTAAATAATATATAAAATGTCAATGCTCTCGAATCCAATCCCACTTTCCATTGGCAGCCAATATTAACGCTCTGGTGTGCTACTTTTCACGCTTTTCTATGTTCATGCATACCTTTCTACCCAAGTGCACCTACAGAAAATGGGTTCACCTGTACACTTTACCTGCCACATGCATACTCTTTTCTGTTAATATACCTTGGTTTTTATTGTTCCAGATTGGTCAATATAGACCTAAGTTGCTCCTATTAGCTGCTTCATATTGCGTAATGAGGGTAGACAGGTACATTCATGCTCTGTTGTCTGATTCCTAAATTCTGCCAAGTCTTTTCTAAAGTGACTGCATGGCCTCTTTATGCTTCCAGGTTCTCCTCACCCCAGCACCCAGCTGATGATTCCAGCTTTTACTTCCTTCATAGTGCTAACAGGTGTGAGAGCTCCAACTATTTCTCCTACATGAGGAGACAGGCTGGGATAAAAGGGTAGACATTTATCAATCTACCAGAGATAACACAGTATTTCAGTTAATCCTCATGAAGCATTGAGAGGACTGTTAGTCTTTTTTACAGATGAGAAGGTTAGAGTCCAGGAAAGTTAATAAATGGCTTTGCCCATGGTCTCAGAGCTAATAAATGGTGGCGCCAGATGAAGGACAGTCTACTTGCTTCTGTGTGGAATTGATAGAGGGATCCCTGGAGTCTAAGAGAGGGGAAGTCTGGAACCATTTGGGGTTGTCTTCAGATCAGATACCAGGGGTAGGAGAGTCTGTGTACCCTCAGGTACAAGTATCATGGCGTTGGCAGTGGGGAGGGACTAGAGGGGGTACTTGGTTAGTGGCCTGGAACCAGAAGACCTGACAATTGAGAAAATTATTCCCACCACAAGATGTAGCAGAGACACTGATGTGGATAAACAAGGCCAGAGAGCTCTATGAGGTGTTGTTAAAATAAGGGAGGAAGGAGAAGAAACTAAGTGGTCACTTCCTATACGTGAAACATAGAGGAAAACAATGTTGACCAGAATCCTTGCTTTGGAAGTACTTGGAAGGTGGGATAATTTATTTTTGAGGTTGAGTAAACATGTATATGGCTCTTTTACCTTGTGAAGGCTGGTGACGAAGGGAAAAATGGAACAGCCAATGGAGTCACAGTTTGTTTAATAAATAACTCAGGGTTCAAAGAGAGACTCTTGTGGGCCAGAAATTGTTAAGTGTTCTTGCATTCTAAAATTGGGAGGATCTTATTTTCTTTGAATCAGCAGAGAAGGAAGCACAGGCAGTGAGGGTGGGGGACAGTTGGGAACACGGCAGAGTGTACGCAGGATGTCAAAGACAAAGGACATGTAATATCAAACTCTAAGCTGTGGAGCTGTGATGCAACCCCCTCCTTCTCCTAAAGGATTTTTAGGTCTCAGCACAGATGCACACCTGAGGGAATGATGTCTTTGGAAATGAAGGACAAATAGCTGTGTTAAATATTAATAAGAATTCCACAGTACAAAGCACAGCTGGAAATGGAAACAAGACTATTTCTAAGGCCTTTTCTACTCTAACAGCCTCTAACTTGGTGGCAAGGTGAGAGGTGAGGATGGTGGGGTGTTGATCCGCACACGATGAGTACGGTGAGGCCCTACCGTGAAGCTTATAGTCCTGAGTGTGAATCAGAACCCTAAGAAGAATAATGCCCTTTACATTGTTTTGCCCTCTGCCATCCCAAACCCACCCCACCCATGGAAATGAGGGGAGCCAGAAGGAATCAAATCCTGCTGCTTGGTTCAGTAGACAGAGGGGACCTGGTGGAAGGGTTGACCGGGTATAGGAGAAGATGATGAGCTCAGAAAATAGACAAGGAGAAACCCCAGGGGAAAGCTTAT
Organism: Cacajao melanocephalus; assembly: GCA_963573385.1. Classification (NCBI taxonomy): domain Eukaryota; kingdom Metazoa; phylum Chordata; class Mammalia; order Primates; family Pitheciidae; genus Cacajao; species Cacajao melanocephalus. Next base: position 16,968 of record CAUYLG010003376.1, on the reverse strand, counting down.
GAAACCCTGGAGGAATCACAAGTCAAATTTCTCCCAGAAGATGGTGACAGTGACTGACTTTCAGGTACGATGGGCATGTGCTACAGAGCAAGGATGGACTTAGTTTGCAAAATTCAGGCCATTTGATCATTTTCCTGAGTGGTCCTTTTTTAGAGTGAAGTTTTATATCCAAAATTGGCCTGATATATGGGTTTGTTCTTATGGGGGTTAGGGTTAGAGTTCCTCTATTACTTGAGTATCCATGAAGTGTTATGGGTCATAGAATGAGAAGGATTATCAGGAGCAGAAGGGGTATGGAGAGGGAGAACTGTTAAGTGAAGCCGTAGGGTTGAATGAAGCGTATTTCAGATATATGAGTATAAGCAGGGATGAAACCCCAGGTAGCCCCCAGCCCCTGTGGAAGGAAGGTCAAGACAACTAGAAGAGGCATGATTACGCCATGCAGCTTGATCAAGGACTGAGAAAGCTTTCTAGACAAATGGCAGGTAAATCCTTACTACTAAAGGATGTGCAGGTGGTTTGGGACCTGTGAAGACCTTTGAACAGGATTAAAATCCAGTAGGCAGAGATCTCTGATTCTTCGTTAGCTATAGAGGAAAATGTGCTAGGAGGGATACCTAGGAGGTCTTTCCATCCCCATTCCTGTCCCCATTCCAGATCCACACCAGAGGTGAGTCAGGCAGCACAATTCAGAGAACCACCAGAAAAGATTTGAGAACAGGACTCCACTCTGAATCCAGCTTTCTCAGCTCTGCATTCCTTGCTGTGCAGGATTCGGTGCAGGAGAAAGCTGACCAGGTGGGAAGAGAAGGGACCCTGAACCATGCCAGGGGAGACTTGTGAACTGGGGAATCAGCAGCAACAGCACCACGACAGACACACACTCGCCAGGCACAGGGAAATGACAGATCCTGGCCTCTTGTAGCATCAGACCTCTGAATGCCCCCTACCTGCTCAGTCCCCCATGGGATCCAGGCTCTTCTCCTGGATGCTGGACATGCCTTGTTTTCTCAAAACCAGGTGTGTCCTAAATGTACCTGGGAGAATCTCAGCTCTAAGTATGCCAAGCCTTGCCAGAGGAACCATGTATTGTGAAAACCTGTGGGATCTCTATTAAAAACAACAATTTCCCTCTAAGAGCATGAGGGGATTCCATGTTTCTCTGCTCAGTTGTGCTTTGTCTCCTGGGTCAGGTGGCTCTAGAAACCTTTGAGGAAAATCCCTATCACTGCAACTGCTGTGCCTCAATTCCAAACATTCCCCATGTAGCCTCCTAGGTCCTAACTCTGGGTTCTATCTCCATCCATGATACTGTGCTCACACAGACCTCTTGAAAGCAGGTGACGGGAATGAGACAGTTATAGGTATAAATACATTCTACTTTATGGCATCATCTACTGGAAGCAACGTAAGCTGGAAATGCACCAGCACCAATTTCATACTATTGTGATGTAGCACTTCGGAGGTTGAAGGTACATTGGTATTTTCCAAGCTGGTCAACCAAACATCTCACACCATCAGCTGGACACACATCCCCTAGGAGTGTGGGACTCTGTGGGTCTCCTTTTGCCAGTGGCAAAGACCTTACTCAGCCATCTCCTCTGCTTTGCTTCAAACTTTTCCTGCACTTTGCAGAATCTTCTCAAATCTGGGTCTCACTTGCCTGCAGTGAGAGGAATTGTGACTATTGTCCCTCACATGAAAGAGGCTGCCCATGAAGTTTTGAGAGTTAAGCTAGGAATGAAAATGAGAAATTAATTTCTCATAATACAGACTATTAGGAACCCCCCTAGGATTAATTCAACTCCCTATTTTTTAATTGTACTACTCCCACCAGAGTGTCAAGGGTAAAACAGTTCTGACTTTCAAAAGGCTGTGGAACATGTATTTATTTCAGAGGTGATTTAGAAACACAGAAAGTTCCGTGATAGGATGTGGAGACAAAAAAGAAACAGTATTGAGACTAATTAATATTGTGTAAGTGTTCTTTTTTTTTTTTTTTTTTTTTGAGACAGAGTCTCGCTCTGTCACCCAGGCTGGAGTCAGTAGTGGCATGATGTCAGCTCACTGCAACCTCCGCCTGCTGGGTTCAAGTAATTCTCCTGCCTCACCCTCCCATGTAGCTGGGATTACAGGTGCACCACCATGCCCGGCTAATTTTTTGTATTTTTAGTAGAGATGAGGTTTCAGCATGCTGGCCAGGCTGGTCTCGAACTCCTGACCTCAGGTGATCTGCCTGCCTCAGCCTCCCAAAGTGCTGGGATTACAGGCATGAGCCACTGAGCCTGGCCCCTAATTGTTCTTTTTTTTTTTAAATTAACCTTTAGAATTAGTTGAAGATTCCAACTTAGCTTGGTGTCTGCCAGAGGCAACATTTCTTCCCTTACCCTTCTGAGCTGCAAATTCAAACTCTTTCAGGAAAAAGACACGGCAATTCTCTCATTCATTTCCCAAACACCTCCTACTCCTACCCAGACCATGGATGGGGTAAGAAAATGCAGGAACAGAGCCAGAAACAGGAGATTTCCAAAGGAGGTTGATAGCCAGCACTCAGATCTTCTATGTAAAGTGCTGTTGAAGCAGCCAGGTGCCATGTCCAGCTGACAATGTGAAAGGAATAAGATAAGTGAGACAACTTCCCAGAAGTGGAGGGTGGCATGTGGGCAGCAGCCCCTTGGAGCATTGAGTGGGACAAGAAAACAGACCTAACAGAAGCCATGTGTGTGGAAACCCACTTCTGACTTACCACTTTTTATGAATTCTATGTTTCACAGTGTTTCACCGTTTCATGTTTCTCATGATAGTGACAGTAATTATTTTCTTTCTTGCTGGTACATAATAAAGTTGTGCACATCAGAGTTGCTGCCATCTTGGACTTAATTCATCAGTATCAGGTGATCCTGAGGCTTGGTGATGTCACTGTGGGAACTGTTCTATGGTGACAAACACGTTCCTCCTCCCCTGCTCCTGCTCACAGTAACCCTGAGCTGGTACAGCTCCCATCCTGCCCTGACCCTGCCATGGGCAACAGGCTCCTCTGCTGGGTGGCCCTGTGTGTCCTGGGGGCAGGTGAGTCCTCAGAACACCAAGCAATCTCATTGTGTCATGTGTGTGTGTGTGTGTGTGTGTGTGTGTACACTACAATTGTTTTCCTCCTTCTGTTCCCAACTTCTATCTCCACAGATCATGCAGGTGCTCGAGTCTCCCAGGACCCCAGACACAAGGTTACAAAGACGGGACAGAATGTAACTTTCAGGTGTGATCCAATTTCTGGACACAACTGCCTTTATTGGTACCGACAGACCCTGGGGCAGAGCCCAGAGTTTCTAACTTACTTCCAGAATGAAGCTCAACCAGACAAATCAGGGCTGCCCAGTGATCGGTTCTTTGCAGAGAGGACTGGGGGATCCTTCTCCACTCTAAAGATCCAGCGCACAGAGCAGGGGGACTCAGCCATGTATCTCTGTGCCAGCAGCTTAGCCACAGCATGGCACAGTTGCCTCCTTCCTGCTCACAAACACTTAGGGACTTACTTCTCCTTCCAGTTCTCAGAAGCCCTGAACAAAGGAGCTGCCCTGCTCTTCCCTCAGCAAGGAGAATAAATGCATTTGGGACTTTGGTGTCTTCTAATACTAGGAGGTCAGGAAATAATCTCTGAAATACAGGAACAAGGAACACTAGGTAGTAATAATTTTGGCTTATGGGCTTCTGGGATTCCTTATATATAGTTCAAATTTCCATAATTAGGATATAACAGAGCTTAGTCTCGGGGATAGTGACTAAATAAATATTCTCTTATAAAACTATGAAGTTTCAGCATACTTATATTAAACTACTATTACCAAGTGTCACCAACTCAGACCTACACTCTACTAAGGAGTGGGGGAGACAAAAGCAAACACTGTTAAGGCCATTTACAGCTACCACTCTTGAAAGAAAATTGGAATCTTTAGAAAGAATTGCCATAAAAATCAAATATTCAGAAATGACTATTACCCAAAATAATGCACATTATCACATGTTCATATATCACTTTTTTTCCCTTCTGACAATCTTGTAGTATCATTCTGTTTTTAATTTCCTTCTTCTCCAGTCTAACTTTAAAAAAAGAAATACAAATTGAGATTGGTTTCATAAGATAAACTCCACTTGGGAAGGTGTTAAAGGGACACAATTCAAAGAAGATCTGAATAAAATTATATCAACCACATAGGATTCTTTGACGTTTCCAAAGAAAATGTACCAATTTACATTCCAATGAGAGGTGTATGAGAGTTTTGGTTGAAATTTTCTCTCTCTCTCTCTCTCTCTGTAGATTAGTTTTTCACTCTACTAATAGTTTCTCTTGATAAACAGAAGTTCTTAAGTCACAATCATTCCATTTTCCCCCCATTTTGGTTAGTATTTTGTATTTTGGTGTCCACTTTAGGAAATCCCTGCCTACTTCAAAATAATCATGTTTTCTTATATTTCCTTCTAAAATCTTTATATTTTCCATTTTTCACACTTAGACTTACAATCTAACTGGAATTAATTCTTTGTAGGTGATGTGAGGAAGCAGTCAAGTTTCATTTTTCCAAATGATTATTCAATTAACCCAATACTATTTGTTAAGTGGTAATACTTTTGCCACCACTCTGTAATATCACTTTTGTCATAAATCAGTCATTATACATGAGTGGGCCTTTTTTCTTGGATCTCTATTCTGTTATGTTGTTCTGTCCCGTCAGTTTTTACACTGACAATAGATTGTCTTGCTATAGCTTCATACTCATTCTTAATAGCTGGTGGAATAATTTCTCAAGCTTTGTTCCTTCTTATCAAGTGTTCTTGAGCACTCTTGACACTTTTACATACATTTTAGAATCAGCTTGCTAAATTCTTCAAGAAAAAGAAAACAACTGCTGGGATTTTTTTTTTTTTTCATTTTGTTTCCAACTGACTTAAGTGCCTCACAGAACAGAGTTAAAAATATTAATAGAAATATGAAAATATCTAGCCCCCAAAAATATAAAATACAAAATATCTGACATCAATCAAAAATTTCATACATGCAAAGAAGCATGAAAATAAGATTCATAATGAAGAGAAGAATTAATCAATAGGAACCAACCCAGAAATGACAAATCAGAAGACAGAGATAGTAAAACAGTTATTGTAGCTCTGGCCTGTAAGTTCAAAGTTTTGTAAAGATGGGGAAGGCATAATGAGATCCAAACAAAGCTTCCAGAGATAAAAATTACAATGTCTGTGATGAAAAATACACTGGATGAAATTAACATCAGATTAGACATTACAGGATAAAAAATAAACTTGAAGAAGTAACATAAACAATTCTTAATGAAATACCGAGAATAAGAGGATCATCAGTAAACTGTGGGACAACTTTAAGTAGCTTAATATGTAATTAGAATCCCAAAAGCAAATTTTTAAACTTAAATTTCTTTAAAGGGTAATTGGCTATTTACACTGAAATAATTCCTACAAAGTGCAGGGACTCTAATATATGCAAAAGTAAATCTATAACAAGACCAGCATAAAAACAGGTGAAGAATAAATGAACACATGTATCATTGGAAGATTTCTATAATCTGAGTGAAGTCACTTGAAGGTAGACTATGTTACAGTAGACGTATATTGCAAATTATGGAGCAACCACTAAGACAACAAAACAAAGCATTATAGTTAATAAGCCAACAAAAAATACAAAATTATAAAAATGCTCAATTAATCCACAAAAACAACAAACGTAAAAAAAAAAGGATCAAAAAAGAAATGAGATTGATAGAAAACAAATAGAAGATGATAGACACAAAAGTAACCACATCAACAATCACATCAAACCTAAGCCATCTAAGAGCACAGACTGTACTACTGAAAAATATTGAGCCCGAGAGAGATCCAAGATGGCTGACTACTAGCAGCTCAGGATTGTAGCTCCCAGAGAAAGCGCACAGAACGAGAGGACGCCACACTTACAGACGAATTTTTGTTGCCCATGGACCAGGAGATTCCCAGTGGAGGAGTCGTATGGGTCACCAGCATGACTCTTGTGGCCGGCGTGACAGTTTTGCTGGTGCCCCAGCGCGGCGGTTCTTGGTGCAGAGTAAAAGGAACTGGGTCCCCTTTTGGTCGAGGTTTGGAGCTCCGGGAAGGCAGATTCGCCTATTTACCTGATTGAAAAAGGGATTCAAGAGGGAAGCCAGACCGGAGATTCCCGGGCAGAAAAGCACCATGAATCTTAATGCCACTGTTTTAGTCGGCGCAGTGGGTTGCTCAGATTTCAGCACTGGGAATCCGCAAGTTGGACGTCCACTCAGGGACCTAATTTGAAAGTTGGCAATTACAAAAGACAGGTGGATAAACTTACAATGATGGGAAGAAACTAGCGTAAAAAGGCTGAGAATACTCAAAATCAGAATGGCTCTTCTTCTACAGGGGATCATAGTTCCTCGTCAACAAGGGAACAAGGCCTGATGGAGAACGAGTGTGATCCATTAACAGAATTAGGCTTCAGAAGGTGGATAACAAGAAACTTTTCTGAGCTAAAAGAACATGTTCTAGCCCAATGTAAAGAAACTATGAACCTTGAAAAAAGGTTTGACGAAATGTTCACGAGAATAGACAATTTAGAGAGGAATAGAAGTGAATTAATGGAACTGAAGAACACAATACGAGAACTTCGTGAAGTATGCACAGGTTTTAACAGTTGAATTGATCAAGCAGAAGAAAGGATATTAGAGGTCGAAGACCAACTTAATGAAATGAAACGGGAAAACGAGATTCGAGAAGAAAGAGTAAAAAGGAATAAGCAAAGTCTCCAAGAAATATGGGACTATGTGAAAAGACCTAATTTACGACTGATAGGTGTACCTGAATGTCATGAAGAGAATGAATCCAAGTTGGAAAATATTCTTCAGGATATTATTCAGGAAAATTTTCCTTATCTAGTAAGCCAGGACAATACTCAACTCCAGGTAATCCAGAGAACACCACAAAGATATTCCTCAAGTAGAGCAACTCCTAGACACATAATTACTTGATTCACTAGGTTTGAAATAAAGGAGAAAATTCTAAGGGCAGCTAAAGAGAAAGGTCAGGTCACCTATAAAGGGAAGCCTATCAGACTCACAGCAGACCTCTCAGCAGAAACCCTACAAACTAGAAGAGAGTGGAGGTCAGTATTCAATATCCTCAAAGAAAAGAATTTTCAACCCAGAATCTCATATCCTGCCAAATTAAGCTTCATAAGTGAAGGAAAAATAAAATTTTTTGCGAACAAGCAAGCACTCAGAGATTTCATCACCACCAGGCCTGCTTTACAAGAACTTCTGAAAGAAACACTACAAACAGAAAGGAACAACCAGTACCAGTCATCCTAAAAACCTACTAAAATGTAAAGAGTATCTCTATAATGAAGAATCTACATCAACTAATGGGCAAAATAGCCAGCTAGCATTAAATCATAATACTGAACTCACAAATATTAGTATTAATCCTAAATTTAAATGGATTAAATGCCCCAATTAAAGACACAGACAGGCAAATTAAACAAAAAGTCAAAACCCATTGGTACGCTGTATCCAGATTTATCTCACAAGCATTGACACACAAAGACTTAAAACAAAGGGATGGAGGAAGATTCACCAATCAAATGGAGAGTAAAAAAATAAAAAATAAAAAAACAGGAGTTGTAATTTTTGTCTCTGACAAAATAGACTTTAACAGTAAAAAAGACTAAAAGAAACAAAGAAGGATATTACATAATGGTAAAAGAATCAATGCAACAACAGGAGTTAATGGTCATAAATATATATGCACCCAATATAGGAGCACCCAGATACATAAGACAAGTTCTAAATGACTTATAAAGAGACTTGGACTCCCGCACAATAATGGCGGGAGATCTTGACACCACATTGTTAATATTCGACGGATCAACGAGATAGAAAATTAATAGGGAATTTAGACCTAGAATAAGTAAACTTAGTGAATATCTATAGAATTCTTCATCCCAGGTCTCCAGAACATACATTTTTCTCAGTATCATATTACGCCTATTCTGAAAGTTACTATATAATTGGAAGTAAATCACTCTTGAGCATTTGCATAGTATTTCACAGACTTAAATGAAATATTGGTTGGCTGTTTTTTTCTTCCCTTATTCCTTCCTGTCTCTGTTGTTAAGTACAATTATCGGCATAAAAGAGTTTTTAATACCTATTCCTAGATTGTATTCCAGCCTGGGCAATAGAGAAAGAATTCTGTTCTCTCTCCCCTTTTTCTTTCTTCTTTCTCTCATTAAAAAAATAAAAATAAATTTAAAAAATGTCTTCACAGAAAATGTGCAGGGGAAAACTGGGGTAACAAAAAGGATTGCTGAGTAGTATGAAGAAACCAGGGGTGGTGGGAAGGACTCTTTCTAAATTCATAGCTAGAGCTATCTAAAGATCTTTCTATCCTCCAGTTCATTATCCATAAGTGCTTAAAAGATATGGTAGTTAAGTGAATTATCTAGAACCTGGTACTCTCAAACATGTGGGTAAATTAAAATCACCTATAGGTTTATTTAAAATGCAAATACCGAGTCCTATTCCTATTCATTCAGAATTTCTGGGGGTGAAGCTCAAACAGTGAATTCCAGAAGCTCTCCAAGCAATCCCAGGGGAAATTTCCCTTTAAAAAAAAAAAAGAAGAAGAAGGAGAAAGAGGAGGAGGAGGAGAGGAGAGGGTATGGGAGGAGAGGGGAGGAGAAGAGAAGAAGGAAGAGGAGAGGAGAAGAGACAAGAGGAGAGGAGAGGAGGTGGGGGACAGGGGAGCAAACAAGCACAGACCTAGAAGGTAACCAACTGGATAGAAGACAGCTGATCCAACATATAACTGTTAAGGGCCCTCGTACGAGCCTGGGGGAGTGCTCTGCCACTCAGAAAAGCAAAGACTCCAAGATCTAGGGAGATTCAGATCAGTTTTGACACAGTCACATACACACCACCCCATACTCTTAATAAAGCGCCTTAATGATAATCTGAGCTTGAAGAATGCCATGATAAACAATGCAAACACAAAATGTTTGTTCGAAATACTGCGAAATACTGTCTCACCTTAGGTTATGAGACTCGATGCCTTTACCCTAAATTTTCTGTTTCATTACTATGGAGATTTAGTATCACTAGGGGAATTCAGGGTGCTGCAAGAAATACGGAGAGCGAGGAGACTGCAGGAACAACCCAGAAGGGTGAAAGAAATAATGGGAAGAAGGTGGGAAGGACAGGACAACTCTAAGGGCCCATCCGCCCGAAGACTTGGAACGCTACGTAACTAGGACCCCAGAGCCGTTCCTCTGGCCTCCCCAGGCACTCACCATTGTCTCAGGATCTCAGCACTAGAAAAAACGTATCGTAGAGACAGGAAGACACCACCACTAATACCATAATCCGGTTACTCAGGCAACAGAGCCCCGCCCACTGCCGCAAAGTGCGTGGGACGCCACCGCCCCACCTCTTCGTCCTTAGTAGCTGAAAGGAATCTCAGCTGCGTCCATCCAATCGCCAGACCCGCCCCGCCATGCTGTCGCCAGGGCTACGGGACGCCATTTTCCTGTTTCCGGCAATTTTACTTCCGTTTGACAGATGACCCGGAAGTTTAAGTGAATATTAGGCTTGGGCTCCAAAAGTTGCAGTACGGTATTTTATTTAAAGAACACATCTGTCCGCTCTTCACTTACGGAGGCCTTACACTGTGTGTTCTGTGTTACTTGAGTTTAAACTCACTGCAGAATGTGTTTATCCTTCTCTTTTGGAAACGTATTCCGGAAGCGAAACCCTGAGTAATCGGAAGTGGTTGAAGTGAGAGAGCAGTTGGATATGTGGAGGGACTGGGTGGGTCGGCTTCTGAATAGAAGAGGTCTGTGAGAAATTAACCTGGTGATATCGATCCGAAGAGCCTGTCAACTGAAGCCACCTGAAATAGTGATAATAAGAATCTTAGAGGTAAATCCGATGAGAAGCAGGTATAACTAAGAGAGGATGTTGGAAAGGGTCGGAAGTCTGGGTTGGAGGTTGGTGGCCAGTAGCTGTGGATTTAGGGAAAGATTGTTGTTCCGGAAAGGCTTTTTCAGACAGGAATGGAACTCCGGTTTCGACTTCACGGGACAGCAAAAGTTGACAGGCTTGTCGCTTCCCGGCCTATCGCTCTTATACCTGCCCACTCCCCGTACTTACTTCTTCATCCCCTCCCCTTCATTTGGCATTTGCCGGCAGGCACTCACTGTGCCTGTACGTTTCACGGAGCAACTATCAAGGGCAGTTTCAGGGATCGTTACTCTTAGGAAGGGTTACTTGGATACCTCTTTTCGGAGCAATATACTTTAAGTGTAGAAAAGTTTGTGACTGTTAAGGAAGTTCGTTGTCGGGTTCACTAACTGAGCTGACTTGTTTCTAGTATAGGCGATCTTTGTTTGTGGTGAAACCAGTTTTCATCTAGTGTACAGCTTGTCATATTTATATCATCGCAGTAGCATCACCTTTCTCATATGTTCTCTGGTAAATCTGAGTCTGTACTTTAAGGCAATGCATACATTTCTGAAAGCATGTGCTCAATGTATGTTTCTCTTTTTTAGAAGCTACAGTATTTTAACTTTTTATTACCAAAAAAGTATAAATTATGATATCTTGAGTAATATTTTTATCGCTTGTTAAACATCTAAACAGAAGCTCCTTTTGGGGTATGTGTGTGTATGTGTACAAATTGCCTCAGTATGTCTCCTAAGAAAATACTTTAAAATTCCTCTCGTCATATGGATATGAATTACACAAAGCCACCACAGTAACTTCATTGCCATTGCTCGCTAAAATTCAGGACACACCTCTGACAGTTAAGAGTGTATTGGTGAGGATGGTGAAACGTAGTATTTGGAAGTAAACTACCCCTAATTTTTTTTTTTTTTTGAGACTTTTGGTAGACATAACAATGTCTTCTGTGAGAATGAGATATAAGGGATATTTCCTTTTCTAAATGCATGTGTACTAAATACAGAAGCAATTAAAATAACTTTTAAATTAGAGATACTCAATGAATGTGTTTATATGATATTGTTTAAATTCTTTCATATGCATACATTTCTAGGTTGTTCAGAAGTCTTGGAGTGCATTTTCAGTGGTTAAGGGAAAAAAATGACTACTCTTAAAAGTTTAGAAACCAAAGGTAAGTGGCTTTTTTATGATAATTGTTTTTAAAACATGTAATTTATGATGATGTGAAAGGAATGTTTGAGCCAAATAAGTAGATCTCATGGAAGCCTTGTACTTTAGATGTATAAGTGAAATTTAACATCGTTAGAATTTATTAGGCGACTACTCTTAAACATTTAATGTTAATATAGAGTTTTAACAACTTTATTCCCTGTACACTAGAAGATTAATATTTAAATAAGAATATACATTTTTAAAGATTTCAGTAGATAGACAAAGCAACTAGCATGTGTCAAATATTTCTTTCATGTTGTGTTAATTTGCTAGGGTTGCTGTAACAAAGTACCACAAACTGTGTGGCTTGAACAACAAAAACATATTGTCTCATAGTTCTGGAAGCTAGAAGTCCAAGATCAAAATGTCAAGGCTATGCTCCTTCAGAAGACATTAGGGAAAGATCCATTCCAGGACTCTCTCCTAGCTTCCAGTGGTTTGCTGGCAGTTTTTGGTGCTCCTTGTCTTGTAAACACCCTTATCTCTGCCCTCGTGTTCACATTGTGTTCTCTCTGTTGCATGTTTCTGTGTCTAAATATACCATTTTTATAAAGGCAGCAGTTATATTGAAAAAGGAACCTAGCCTACTCCTGTATGATTTCATCTTAACTAATTACATCTGCAGTGATCCTGTTTCCAAATGAAGTCTCATTCTGAGGTAGTGGGGGTTAGTACTACAATATATAAAGATTTGGGGGACACAATTCCACCCACAAATTGCTAAATATGGTAGTCACTTTTTAGTCCTACCTGGCTTATCCGCTCTAATATTTAATACTGTTGACCATTCCCTGCCTTTTGAGATACTTTCTTTTAATGACTTCCATGACATCACTTTTATTTTCAGCCTACTCTGTAGCCTTTCACTGTCCAATGCAGTCACTACATGTGGCTATTTGAATTTAAATTCATATTTTTAAAAAACTAAAAATTCAGTTTCTCAGTAACACTTGCCAAACTTCAAGTGCTCAATAGGCAGATATGGCTAATGGCTGTTTCCATCATAGAAGAAAATTCTTTTGGACAGCTCTCCTGTAGCTATATCTTCTGGTTTTTTTTTAGCCTCCTCTCCTTATTATCTTTTAAGTATTAGTGATTTTCAGCATTCTTTCTGTTCTACTCTCATGGCTTCAGTAATTATCTGTAGGAATGACTTACAAATCTTTAGCCCTGATCTCTTTCCTTATGATTCATACCCTTATAAACTACTGCCTATTGACCATCTTCACGTAACTATAGGCAACAATTTTAACATGTCCCAAAGTGAACTTCTCCTGGCCCAGCTTATTCTTTGGATGGGGTGAGTTCTACATGTTAGAACCATCAGCAAAAGATGGAAAACTGTTTTCTAGATGCCAATTTTGCAGCAAGCTGACTCTAGCAGCAAGCCTTCTCTAAAAGCAGGTTGAAATAAGTTTAGGAAACAAGGAAAAAAGATCACACCAATAAATATTTAATTGAATTTAATCAGCCGTGCTGTTAACAGCATTTCATAAGTCATCAGAAGGCTTTTATACTATTAGATAAGCAAGTCGGAGACTGTAATGAAAGTAATAAACTGGGGATTAATAGGAAATAAGAGCAATTAAATAACTAATGTGAAAGCAACCAACATGGGGCTTGTCAAAAAGCAAAAACTAAATACAATATTATGATTAGTCATTAAAACTACTGGCAAGTCCTCTTCAAAATTAAATTACTTTTTAATATTTATTACTTGTTTTTAATTAGGATTAGAGTTATAAGACACTTACACAAACATTATTTTATTTGATCTTAATTATCCAGTAGGGAAAATAATTCTATTAGCCATATTTCTATTTAACATGTTATCTGCTGTTAGTGAACAAAAGTTACTTGTATTGCCTGGCCTGTGAAAAGGTGTACTTGGTTGACATTTGTCAGTTGTCTGTACTTCCTGTAACTGCCTCAGGAGAGAAGTACAGTTGTTTGGTATAGCAACAGAACTTCCTCTCAGAAGACATTTGAGCAGTCATAAGAGGGATGTATCATGACTGCTAGGGCTGTTTCTGAAAGGGAAACATACAGTAAATGGTAACAACTAGAAAGTTAAATTAAGATCCAAAGCTTTTCTTGGATATGGTATTAAGATTAAAAATAAAGCTATTAAAGTAAAATAGTTTAGTAAGAGTAGACCAAATAGAAAGGTCTGTTTAAGACATTTAAATATTTCTGATTCCATAAAATAGTATCACATTAGTTCTGTAGAATAATGGGTATTAGGTTAAAAAAAGGTATTCCATGAGCAGATAAATTTGAGAAATGCTGTATTAAAGAGAGGTTATACTATAGGACCTTTCAGAGTCTTATAGTATAATTTAATACTAATGTACACTGGAATTCCATGAAGATGCAGTATGCAACATTGCCCACACTTATTTGACCAGGGAACTCTATCCATAGAGCCTGTGGCAAGAAAAATGTTTAGATTCCACTTCAGGAAATCTTGATGTAATTCCTAAGTCCATTGTATGTAACTTATTTTACTAATTTAATAGGAACTAACTAAACTTTATTCAGTGATATGGGTGACATTTAAAAGACTCTTGATTTAAAATTACCACGACAATCCCTAATTTGTTTTACTGTTTTATAGCCGAATTTGTGTATGTTCTGGAAAGTCTGTCAGACTATAACCAAGTTAGGAATTAATGATTTAGGGGGGAAGGAAAAAAAAATAAAGCAGTTTTTAAATGGGTTAGTTTTTGGATGTTAAAATAAAACACTCTAGGTAGTGTATTAACAGATTAAGGAACTTTAGTATGCATTTATTCATTTTCTCTGTGACAAGGACCATTTTATTAACTCATGATACAAAGATTAGGAGGCAGTCCATACCCTGAAGAGCTCCCAGCAGTCTAGTCTACAGTAAATTATTTTTCAAAATATATACTACAATATTTGCATTACTCTGAAAGCACTAAAGGATGGGAGGAGGATGAGGTTAAGTGCTTTGTCCAGGGTCACACAATGCATGCCAATAGGGACTTAAGTTATTTTAACTCAGACTCTGGTGAGTTAGAGTTCTTTTCACTACTCCATTCTGCTGACTTAGAATACCTCTCATCATAGATTGACAATCTTATGAATAAAAGAGAGATATTTGTTCAATGACAGACTGTAAAATATTTTTTTGCCCCAATATTCTAGAGCAAGGGTTGGCAAATTGTGGCCCTCAGTCTCCTGAGAATGTTTGCAATCAATTTGATAGTAGTGGGCATTAACACTACTTAAGCCAAACATTAAGCTGAATAAAAAAAAAAATTCTGTTCTTCTCATTATTAGACCTATGCTATCAAAAAACTGTATTCAATTATTTTTATTGTAGTTTGAATTTCATCAATAAAGTTTTTTTTCTCTTATTATATAAATAGTTATATGGTATCCTCAATTTCAGCTTTTGGTCCACAAAGCCTAAAATATTTACTGTCTGGTCCTTTACAGGAAAAGTTTGCCAGCTCCCATTCTACCATGTTAGAATAGTGACCTTATCTGTTCTTTCCCTACATTTCACCAATCCTGAGAGGCAATAAGAATGAGCAAACCTTAGATATGTTTTAATTATTGATAATTGATCACAGGTGGAAGTGATGGTGATGAATAATTTAAGGATTGTTTTGTTGGTTCCCTTCAAAGAGTGGGGAAGAATAAGGATTGATGTTTTTCTTTACTTAAGCATTACTTATAATTATGGAGTTAGTACCATAGGTGCTTGTCTTCCCACTTGAGATAAGGTAATTATTCATAAGGATGTCCTGGATAGTGCCTAGTGCATATGTAATAAAGGTTTCTATGTGTGTCACAAGGAAAAATAGAATTATGAGGAGAAAATGTAAAGCCCTGGTTCTTGGTGCCTGCTTACCTATGCACATTAGCTAGAATCATAGTTATTACTGAGAGGGAGCTCTCATGTAATATATAATACAACTTTGATATTCATAAATGCTGGAGTAAGTAGAACAGTTTAAATAAAGAGTAAATTGGGGTTGAAACAAGTTGGTTGAACTTCCTGATTTTCCAAAAAGGTATTTTGTTCAAAAAGAGATTTCTGTTAAATACCTTTTTATTTTTCTTTTATATATATTTTTCTTTTATATATATATATATTTTTTCTTTTATATATATATGTATATATGTATATATATGTATATATGTATATATATGTATATATGTATATATATGTATATATGTATATATGTATATGTGTGTATATATGTATATGTATATCTATGTATATCTATGTATATCTATATATGTATATCTATATATGTATATGTATATCTATATATGTATATCTATATATGTATATATATACATATACATATATATACATATATACAAATATATACGTATATATGTATACATGTATATATACATACGTATATATGTATACATATATATGTATGTACATATATGTATGTATATATTGTATGTATGTATATATTGTATATATGTGTGTATATATGTATATATTTATGTATATATGTATACATATATATGTGTGTGTATACATATACATATATACATATATATACACACATATACATATATATACATACATATATATACATACATATATATATATATATATAAAAGAAAAATTAAAAAAAAAGGTATTTAACAGAAATCTCTTTTTGAACAAAATACCTTTTTGGAAAATCAAGAAGTTCAACCAACTTGTTTCAACCCCAATTTACTCTTTATATATATATATATATATACTCTTTATATATATATATATATATAATATATATAACATATATATAACATATATATGTTATATATATACACACACACACACACATATATAGATATACATATATATATACACATATATACATATATATATATAATTGCATTTTAGGTTTTGGGGTTTGCCCTTTAAATTTAACATTAATCATTTTGTAATTTGTTCTTCAATCTCCGTTACTTAAAATTCCAACTCAAAAATGTTACAGCTTGCCTAGAAATCTTATTTGAGCATAATGGAAGTAACGCACCTGTTTTTTATTTCCTCAGCCTCAGTGGGCCTGAACCATGGCTCTAGTGTATATTTTTATTGTTGATTATTTTTATTAATATATAGTTAATACATGATTCTGCATTACTTCTTAAATGCCAGAATCTCTTACTGACAAAATTAGACAAGTTAGTTAAGTTTAGAAAAACTTAAAATCAGATTTTAAGGATATTAAAATATTAAATATTACACACCTGTAATTGAAGCACTTTGGGAGGCTGAGGCCAGAGAATTGCTTGAGCCCCGGAGTTCAAGACCATTCTGGACAATATGATGAAACCCTGTCCTAAAAAAAAATACAGAAAATTACTTGGTCATGGTAACACATGCCTATTGTCTCAGCTACTTGGGAGTCTGAGGTGGGAAGATCACCTGAGCCCATGAGGTCAAGGCTGCAATGAGCTGTGATCGTGCCACTGCACTCCAGCCTTGGCGATTCTGAGACCCTGTCTCAAAAAAAAAGC
This sequence comes from Cacajao melanocephalus, assembly GCA_963573385.1. NCBI lineage: Eukaryota > Metazoa > Chordata > Mammalia > Primates > Pitheciidae > Cacajao > Cacajao melanocephalus. Next base: position 220 of record CAUYLG010003376.1, on the reverse strand, counting down.
ATACGGGAACAGTCCTTTATTTTTTAAATGACTCAGTGGAAATAATCCTTGTGAGTGCTACCATGCTTTGTTTTTTGTTTTTTTTTTTTTTAATTGCATTTTAGGTTTTGGGGTACATGTGAAGAACATGCAAGATTGTTGCATAGGTACACACATGGCAGTGTGATTTGCTGCCTTCCTCCCCATCACCTATATCTGGCATTTCTCCCCATGCTATCTC